>CABFVX010000003.1:300013-316238 GCA_902151425.1 Timema shepardi | reverse complement strand
GGGGGGAGGTGGTCAAGCTTATATAATTATTATACTACAGTGGTTCACGGGCAACGCCGTGCGGGACTGCTAGTTTTTTATACTATTTTTCCTGTTAAAGGAACAACTCCACAGTATTTGGCAAAGGACGCCAATTCCCTATATCAATAAGCTGCTAGCCTTCATAACACCTGTTGCCATGACTCTTTCTATTGGTTAGTTTTTACACTGTTGACGAAGGGATCAAGAGGCAAGGAGTATGCCATATATAAGCCGCTTGTGCATATGGTTAGGGGAACAAGTCCCACACACAAGCAACGTCATACAAGTCAGTCGGGCATACAAGCAACGCAGTCAGAGACTCACAAATGCACTAGCACTGGCTCTCACAGTCACAGTCTAACACAGAATACAATAATGTACGTTAATATCACAAGTGTGCATTGATATCAAGCATTTAATTGGAGTATGTATAAGTAATTATCAAATGTCATTTGAATAAACCATGTGTTAATAAATAGCCTTTTCTTTCATTTTATTAATTATACCGATTTAATTAGGGCTCGACCACGGAGCAATTAACAGCAAGTTAAACGGTATATATTCCGTACAGTGATGATAGGCTCCCAGCCACGGAGCTATAGACAACTTATACATCATCACATCAATATTATATCTAAGAATCAATCCGTAGTGTTTCATATTTAAAATTGAAAATAGTTTTTTTATTATAAAGACACTTTAATTAGATTCAACCACAAATATATATTACTATATTATGTTATACACCTTGTTAAATAAATCTAAATTACCAAAATGTCTTATCTTGCACAAAATAAGTTAGATATTTTAAATGAGTTCTTTATCAACAGTTTTAAGAATTGAATTTCTATAAACGTATATTATTAACCCTCTCGGAATCCCGTATCCCCCATATATTCTATTTGTGACCGTTATAACAATAAAAAAAATACATACGATTATATTAAAAAATATTAATCATTATACTACTAGCTGCATGGCTGACTCTCTCACTCACATTAATGTTTAACCTTTTCCAGATGAGCTAGAGACTTGAAATTTGGCAGACTTCAACTTCTAGTCTTTAACCGACGGGAAAATTATAAAAAAAATTACAAAATTTAATTTCAGTCTCCCATCCCAAAAAAATACGAAATAGCGGGGCAACTTTAAAGTAGGTGCAGACCTTTCTTGGAGGTCTATTGTGGACAAACAGTAGAACCTATCAAAAAACGGCTCTGTAATAACATTAGTTTACATTCACTTGCAAAGAAAACAAACTGGGAGTTTAGGGGAGGTGCCCCCACTGACCGAAGCGAGTGATTATATATATGTCAAAGGGGAAAGAAAGGATTGATAAAAAAGAAGTTCTAAGAATATTTTAAGTAAAGATATCCACTATGCACGATGTATGGTCGATCTTTAGGATCACATATTTTGAACTAAGTTTTACGGTGAACCAGACAGATCATCTGAGGTTTTTTTTATCTTTATATGGAAACATCTATTAAAAGTTCGTAAGAGCTGTAAAAAAAGTTATATACATTGTTGCAGAAACATCTATAAATCAGAAATACTTGTCTTAATTAAGGTGGGGTTGAAAGGAGCGCAAGTATTTTTACAGTTTCTATAGAATTTAAATTTTTTGGCCAAAATAAATCAAACATTTCTGCTGTAACAACGTAAAGTTTAGTTTTCTGCACATGTTAATATCAACAGATCTTTAATATCTGTCAAAAGTGTCCTGGAATTTTGTCAAAACTTTTTCAAATAAAGAGAGAATGTTTTGAAAAAATTCCAAAACACTCTTGACAGATTTTCATGATCTGTACATATTAACATGTGCAGAAAACTAAACTCTATAATTCTACTTAGGTAATGTTTGATTTATTTTGGCCAACAAATTTCAATTCTATAAAAATTGTAAATATACTGGATCTCCCTTCCACCACACCTTAAAGTGCTTATAAACCAATTTTTTATCTTAAAGAGATCAATTAGATAATATAAAGACCATAAATGCAAGTATTTAAGAAAATATTGATATTATAAAAATATATTCCAAATTGTTTTTAGGTAGACTACAACATTAAACGATAAGTTATTTAGTATCTCACTCAAATAGCTGCGTAGATATGATACAAATTGGAAATATTTTATGAACTCTAAAATTCAATTCTATGGTAAAACCAGAAATTCCATTCCATACCATTCCTAGATTAAAAAATGCCTAGATAAAATTAAGCCAAAATCGTCAATTCAGATCTCGAAAAATTGGCCATTTAACTCCTTAGTCTTCAGTAAAATGTATTATATCTTAAAGTTAGATATCCAATTCCAAAAGTTCCTTGGGGGAACCTTTTGGTCCCTATGGAAATAAATAGCTTTAAATAATGATATATTAAAAATAATATTCAAATGATTATATATTTATTTTTAATGCCACGTTTCACTACCTATTCAGTTCATACGAATATGTTTATGCCAATAAATTAGAGATAAGAAGGTTTCGCATTTTAATAAGTGTACCCAAATTTTCATGGAAAAATATTTGAAATAAATCTTGGAAAAACCCCCATCAGTACAACTACCATGGATTCGAACCTCAATCTCCCTGCCCTTAGAATGGTAGTCTAACACGAGAATGACGCCTTAAACTACGCGGCGACCGAAACACACACAAATGTATATTCGTTCAATAAATAAACCTGTCTAACTTTTAATTACATTTAAAGAATCATCCCTGTTATGCTACCATGGATGTTTCCAATTAATATTTGATATCACTAATTTACAAAGAGAACACTCTAATTAATATGATTATTTTCATTCTGTTTACTGATACGTAAAAATCCCATGAAGTGACCCACAAATAAGGGATGGTCTCGTTTGTTGAGGGGTAGAAACATGTTATATTATGGTTTTCCAAGCAAAGCTTTGTGCGGGAAAAAAGGCTTTACTGATGCCAATCTAAGCTATTCGCGAGAACGGCTATAGAGCTTTGTGGTTTTGATCACGATGCTTTTGTTGCTATTGCACTGGAGTAAGCGAGAAACTGAACTCCAATGAAATGCACCCCCTTCAAATACTAATTTTTATTTTTTGTTTTACCCTTGCACCATTTAGCATTACCTTCCCTCCAAACCCTTTTCACAAACCATATTCAATGCATCTCCATACGTGTGGTGAATACCATTCACTACACTTCTAGTATTTCAGATCAATAGAAGTGAGAGAAAGGTGAAAAAAAAATCTTCCGCAGTTAACTCATGCATCCGAGATAGAAAACAAAACCTTGTTTATTTTTCTATTTAAAAAAATAAATGAGGGATGAAATAGGGTTTCGAAGTTCGAGCTGAATAGTTACGTGTTCTGCGAAATAGTGCTTGCAATTATTTTTTTTACATTTTATTTTATTTGTATCTTTTTGTTTGTGGATTTTTTTTCGACTGTAGTCAGACATTTATTACTAAAAATATGGAAAATCTTATACCTTTATAATATATATAGTTACATTGCCCCTTAATGTAAACAATTTTTAAAATATATCTTTTTTAAGCAAACAGTTTCTGATATTATTTTATAATAATTTATTATTGTAAAACCATTCTGTTTGAAAACATTACATTATATTATTTTCAATTCAAGAGGATACATTTTCAATTCCTAGATTATTTGTATAATTATTCTTATTTCTAGCTAGAAATGTTAACATTTTGAATGTTAGAAATCACATTAAAAGGTTTGAATACTTAAATTTGATGGAAATATAATTGCTCCTAGAATCAACACTAAATTTATTAAGAATAATCTTCCACATAAATTTATTTTAACCTTTTGGGCAATTTTTTTGTAATGCATATTTAATTAGTTATTGAATTTTTTTTACATGGGAATAAACAATAGCCAATATTAAAATTTGTTAATAAGTTTTTGACAAATCTGTAAAAATTGGGTGATATAGTATAGGTATCTTAAAACCTTATTAACCCTTGACTACATACAAATTAGTTTACACATAGCTATTTTTCGAACAATCTGCCCTTCTTATTCTATAGTATGAATATTTTATAATATTTTTAGTATAATCTTATCATGTTTTACGGCAAAGTTAAGTTAACAGAACATTTCAGGTCGAGAGAAAATTGAACCCTCTGATTTATAAGAGGTGCTTTTGATTTATAAATTAAAAATATTACTTGATTAATTAACAATACCCTAGACTGCCCATGACAGTTAGATCTTGGTTCAAACCCGGTCGGGTGTACTAAGGTTTCTTTTAATCTAAAGATTTTCTCGTTATATTTTCAAGAAAATGCAAGTGTACTTCAATTAAATTCAACCTTCTTTATCCCTAACTCACTAGCGTTATTAATACAAAGACGTATAATCTGAATGGTTAGTAAGACGGGGTATTAAGATAAATTAACATGGTTTAAGGCATCTCTCTGGCAATAGACTAGATTATGTTTAATATTTGAGTTGCTTATGAATTAGGACAAATATTAAGAATAGTATACTAATATATTACCTCATATATTTTAGATTTGATTTTTGGCAATATCCAGCGTTGCGCCTTCAATCCAATTTCTACACTTTGATGGATCATATTAGAGTAGTTTATTTATTTTTATATTTATTTTAGTTTAAATCAAACATTTACCAAATAGTTACTATATTTGGCTTTTTAGGCGTACCTTAACTATATTCATTCAATCACGTTGCCAATATAACATTATATTATAACACTATAAAGCCACACTGTTGACTCACTCATTGACATTAATGTTTTACCCATTTCCTGATGAGCTAGAAACTTGAGATTTGGCAAACTCTTATCTTCTAGCTTGTAACCGTTGGGAATATTCCAAAAAATATAATTTTTAGCTCCCGAAAAAAATGCAAAATGTTGAGCAACATTAAAGTCGGTGCGTGCATTTCTTTGGAGGTCTCTTGTGGCTAAACGGTAAGACCTATCAAAAACCGTCTCTGGAATTACATTAGTTTAGATAAATTTGCAAAGAAAACTCACGGGAAAACTGAGTAAAACACCATATATATATATAAATAGATCCTTTATCAAATACATTTAAATTTTATTTTGTGGCCCAGAAAAAAAAAGTTGGCTTATTTTAAAAATAATCTAATAATTCTAATTCTATCAATTTATTTCCACAATTGATATGATGCTATATATTTTTGTGATTATCATAGGAGGCCCTGTTATTAAAATTTTTGAAGCGTATTTTGCCAGAATCGTTTGAACACAAATATTAAAATTAGAAGGGTACAAAAGAAAATAGGAAAGATTCCATATCTAGCTTAAGTTGAATAATCTACCTATCTGCTAGACAATAGCGAGGCCTTTCATATGAACTTTATATTTTGTTTAAGGTGTCTCTGTCATTATTTTTTTACTTACTTTATGCCACTAGGAAATTCATTGCTGTGCTTGGAAATCTACGCCACCTATCTCTATATTGAGCTAGTTTTATCCAGTCCCAATCATTGCACCTTTTTCTTATCTTGAGCTTTCTTTATTCAGTCCACCTTATTACAACCTATTCCTATTTTGATCAAGTTCTACCCATTACCCCTTATACTACCCTACTCCTATCTTGAGCTATTTCTCTCCAGTCCCCCTTATTACACCTTCTTCCTATCTTGTGCTCTTTCTCTTCAGTTGCCCTTATTACATCCTATTCCTATCTTAAGCTAGTTCTATACAACCTATATATTTAAAACCTTTCCCTTTCTTGACGTAGTTCCATCCGATCCACCTCACTATGCCCTATTTCTTCCAGGTCCATCATAATGTCATCTACCCATCTACGTCAAGGTCTTCCCAATGGTCTCTTCCAATAGGGATTGCCAATCAATACCAGATTATAAATTCTCCCATTTGCACTACTTTCATTTTCTGCCTATATCTACGAGGATTGATTATCCTAAAAAAATGTATTGTGATAATTGAAGGGTATATCTATATAATTTAATTTAAAACACACATTTTCTGTTGTTCATATTTGGTTAAAAACGTGTACCTTGTAATTGCAATTGTATTTACATTTCCAGTCCTTTTAATTAGTTGTCAAACCCACTTCTGTGTCCACATAGTCTAAGGTGCGACACTCTAAAAAAAGACTTCCAATAACGAAGAGTGTGTGGCTCGATCCCGGTCGGGTGTACTAAATAAAGTCTTATTTTAAATGGTTTTCCACTCTCTCTCCACGCAAATGATGAAGTTTAGTGTCCCGCTTACTCCCGTGTGATAGCAACATAATGATCTTGCTAATCCTCAATCTGGATGCGTAATTACAAGATAAGTTAATGGCCTAAATTGTTGTTAAGATGCTATGGTAAAATTAAAGTAGAAAATATGTGAATTAACATTATTCTGTAATCCATAAAGAAGTATTAATATGAGTTTTTGGTAACTTTTTAGTAAAAAAAAAACCAAATAGAACTTAATTTACTGACTTACACTCAATCTCGGTGGTGGGAAGAAGGCTTCCTACAAGAAATATGTTATTTATATTATACTCTATTGGATACAGCTGTATTAGGACAGCTCAAAAATAAAAGACAAAACGAAGACTCGAATCAGCTGCTCAAAGATTTCAAACCCACCGTTGAGTATGTGCACGTTGATGCTGGCAGGCCTTGCGTTGGACGGTACGCAGGAGTAGTTCCCCGAGTCGCTCTTGTGGGCCTCAGCCACCACCAGCTCGCTGGAGTACCGCGCATGCCTGACCTTGACACCCCGCCCAAGGTCGTAGTTGATCATCCTTTCCTCGTGGTACCAGAACACGTACACCGGGGCCTCTGTGCTGCGTCTTAGAACGCAGGTCAGCCTCAGGAGGCTTCCACTCTTCACGAACTTGTCCGGGCCTCCGAGGATCTCTGCCTGAGCCTCTGGGAACAACACCCGAATATACATACATCAATGATGGCCCGCAGTGAAAACCCCGTCACTCCAGATTGGGTTGAAGTTCTGATCTGTTACTATAAAGTTATATTCGCACTGAGGGAGCTGTGCCATGATACTACCATTCCAACTCACAGGACTGTGCACAGACAGTGCTGTGCGTTGGCTCTGTCGTGTCACTACCTTTGTCTGACATTTTTGGTCATCGTAGTTACATTTTACATTGAGTTCTTCCGCTATTTCTTTCCTAATAACTTCTTTAATGAAATTATTATCATATTATTCAGGGTACAACTTATATATTTATACCAAAATTTTTAATTTCCCTTATGCCATAATTACTGCACACGATAGTTTTGTTAGAATGTTATCATGGCATTTTCAGATTGTAAATAAGTAAATTCGTGAAAGTTCGCATTTTCCAGAAGAAACCGAACTAGGAGAAACTACCCCTGGTCGACCGTAGGGTGCCCGGAATTAAATTTACATTTATAGGGCTTTGAGCCTACCGTACTGGACCGTGACCTTAGAGAACACTTTTGAACCAATCCAAGACCACACGGTCGCAGCATGGTTGGTGCACAGTTGAATCACAGTCCTCTGTGTGAATCAAACAACGTTCTTATGAGGTTGCTGATATTGAAACGACCTGTTCGAGATTGTCTGCAAAACGACACAAACGGCGCATATTCGGCGTACAGCCCTCTCAGTGTGAATCCGTATTAGGGTTAAAAACTTGTATCTTACATGTCTATTACAGGATTCATGTGAGAAAATGTGCTGATGCCTAGTGCCAATAAATAAAACCTCGTATCTATTATAGATTTGTACTGAGTGTAAAATATTTGTAATCCCTGTAAGCTTTGACTCTCAGGAGATATGAGGTCTTCATTATAGGCCATCGATATATGTAAGAGGATGTAAATTCCGTTCACCCCGAAAGTCAGCAGTCCTATATTCACTGACTAAATCACGACCATATATTATAAGCTTAACTCTACTACCGATATCAGGGTGAGCAGGTTTCTTTGGCGCAAAGGAGCATAATGCCTCTCAAAATGCAAGAAACCAATACAAAATTACGACATTACAAAATATGAGTTAAAAATATACTAGTACCAATTAACTTAGGGCCGGTATTATGACTGCTGGATAAATATTAAGCTAGTAGATAAATATTTCTATCTGGTGGATAAGTTAAAGGTTCGTCTTATGACTGTCAGATAGAATTTATCTGCCAGTTAAAAAATGTATTTATCCGTCAGATTTTTATCTGAAGGTTTAAGTGCCTGATAAATTTTATCTGGAAGTTAAAATGGTTTTTGTCATAGTAACGTGTTGTTTTTAAAAGGGTTTCACCAATAATAATCTTTTTTTAGGTTAAAATCTTGGTTCACGTGTTTAGTAAGCACAGGCTCGGGCTCTAACTATATAAAGTTAGAGCATTTAATTCAATTTTATATAAATTGAAAAGCTATTTGTAGAATTTTATTTATTTAAGATCAAATTATCAAAATTTGAGTACAATAAATGAAATTCTGTAAATGCTGTACCCAACTATTGCCCACATTTTGGCAGACACCGAAATTAATATTTGCAAAACATCTTATCTTCTACCCTCACGTGACGCCATCTGTTTCCTCGTACTCGTTTAGCCGCCATTATTTAGAAAATAGTGAGCGTTTTCCCCACTCACTAGGTCGTAGCGCTATCAGCAGGACTTACACGCATGTGCGCACCAGTTAAAACAGTACCAACCTTGCGTGTTCTGCATCAAAATATATTTATTCAACGTCTGGCATTTAAATCCAGTTCTAAAGACCGAGTAGAACATTAAAGGGTGTGATAACTTTCATCTGGTAGATAACTTTAACCTCCCAATATAAATATTTATCCGTTAGTCATAAGACTAGTACCCACCTCGGTGGCGTAGTTGGCTAACGCGTTAGTCGTATTGAGCTGCTCGACTGCTGAGGACGGGGAGATCGAGGTTCGAATCTCGGTCGGGTGAACTGGGGGTGGTCTTTCCTAAATGGCTTTCCACTCTCCCTCCACGCCAATGCGGGTTCACTTCCTCTAATTCAACCTTTACAATTCAATATACAGTAGAGTAATTAGTACTTAAAGCGTATAACCCGAACGGGTAGTAAGACGCGGTGCTAAATATTATTATTATTATTATCATAAGACTAGTCCTTAGTGTTTTATGGATGATCGTATTAAACATTATTTTATGGTTAAGAATATTTTTCAGACGAACTGCTAAATTAAGACACTTGCTGTGATTGGTTGTTGATGGCACACACGCATACAATATAAATCACAAGTTTCATCACAAGTAACACCACTGGACGAGTTTGCTGATGAGAACGCATTAAGATTGCTAGGGATAACTTAAATGGCATTTTACGGAAAAATTTATAAATGCGAGATAATTTTGAGAGAAATTAACATAAAAAAATTATAGATTTATTTAATTTGTCCAAATGTAATATATTTTGTAGTTTTGGAAGATTCCCAACGGACATTGGAAAGAGAATTGAAATGAAGGACATGTCCGGGAAAAGGTGAAAATGCTGGTCACCCTGCTTAATATCATCACTGAGGGAACTCCAGATCTTATTGAGAAAATCTTAATCTTAGTTCTCGCGCTTTTAACTGTTGTCGAAGGTCCTCTCTCAGTTATGCCTGAAGGTGGTGTGTTAGGGTAAGAAGGAGCTACAGGCAATATCGATGAACCAGTGTTGCCAACCTTTTATTATATTTGAGGTAAGGTTGACCGCAACTAAAAACAATAGAATGGCAACGTTGATCATCAATACAAGCCATTCATTTCCTCTTAGATGATACCCAGAGTAGTGAAACAAATTAAAATAAGCTTGCTACCACGGAATAAATGAAGAGTACTTTCCCTTATTACTGAAAGGCTGTCAGATAATATTTAACGGGTAACCAATTAAGCGGTTTATAAGTATAATACGTAAAATTTAAGACTACTTCCTGCCTTCAAGGTGGGGATGTAGGAACTGGTAGAAAGGTTATTGCTTTTTGCAGTTCTTTGTGGCTAAATATTTTGTAAAACAAAATCAAATATTTCTCCAGTAGAAATATAGTTTTAATTTGTTTAGACGTGGTGACACCAACAGTACTTGAATATCTGTCAGGAGTATAAAAGCATTTAATAATAAACTTTTTAAATAAAGGATATAAACTGTTATTAAATTCTAGGACGCTCTTGATAAATATCACAGAGCTGATAGCTAAGGTTACCATGTAAAGAGAATTAAACTCTTATAATTTTATTGAATATATATTTTATTTATTTTGTCCAAAACATATTTGGCTCTGAGAACCGCAAAAACACTGGCATTTTCTTGCATTTCATGCAATTTCACTTTATGGCTAGCGATGTGTACCTTATTCTACCAATTTTTGTCAGTTATATAAATATTTTTATCTTGCTCTTATCTCATTATTTATTTAACAAAATGTATCTCTTATCTAATATACATAAACACTTTAGTATGTTTAATATCTAGTTTAAAATATTTGGACGTTGGCATGTAGAAGGATGGTGAGAATTTATTCATTTTACAGATCACTAAGTCAAGGACTGGGATAGCATAATATAATCTTCTAGCTTACACTAAATTGAATAAAAATCTAAGTTCACCTTCTTGAAAACGCGACATTATGACAACATATACATATGCCTGGATTTGAACCCAAGATATGGAAGATGAAGTCAGTCCCCTAATTTCCTGCCTATAACCAACCTATTACTTCACTTGATATCGGTGCAAGGAGGAACATGGCAGAAGTAATGATTCTAATAAAATTATTTGAACCGGTCTTAGTGTGAGAGCTTCCAATCAATGCTGCAATGATCTACTAATAGGTAGTTTTTTTTAGTAACGGATCCTTATTGGTAGCTACCTATTAAATATTTTGCTTAATATTTATGATAATCTGTTCCAGATGAACAATAATGATAATTATCAAATAATTGTATTCCAACCCCAGATTAAAATAGATTTAACAATATTCTCAATAATTCTGTAATAGACTTATATTTAAATTGCTTAAATACAAGCATACTTAATAAATATCTATTAATTATATATTAGATAAACATTAATTTACATAAAGGGAAATTAACCAAACACCGGTTTTATCCTATCACTAAACACCTATGTATAATTTTAAATAATATATACATTCTGATCTAGACCTAAACATCTTTAAAGGAGTGAGACAGTAACTTCTTTGAGACTCATTGATTCTCAAATATATTTTAAATTGACATTGAGAGATTAAATAATATTTTCACCTAATAGGATGAGCAATAGTGTCCACATAAACAAAGAAGCATTCATCCTTTTTGTAGGAGCATCAAGTTTTTAGTATCTAATATAGCGGATATAAAACATTTTTCCATTTTATTAACCAAGTTACCTAAAAACTAAACCGATCCACCAATAACGTAAAACAATAATATTTCTTCATCTTTTCTTTATTAATTTAAAATTGGGTCTTAAACCCGCTTCAGTTACCTAGTTGTCCAAGTCGTCATGATTATGTTGGGCTAGGCTCCTGATGGTGGGGATTTTAGGATTTGAATCAAGTTTGTGTCTACAAATTTTGGTTTTTATCTAAACGGTTTCACACTTTTATTCCATGCAAACTACCTTAAAACATGATTGCTTCCCTTCTCTAGCGTAAAGAATAATTTTTAATTTTGCCTGTAACCTGAAAATATCGGCTTTACTTTGTTTTGTCTGGTTGAGTTTGGTTGAAATACTTTCTTCTTAAAAAATCAATATAAAGGAGCCACAGGTGCCAATATTGGGCAAAGTGAAGGCCATGATATAAATTCACACAATTGCTATCTGAATATAAACTGACTTGGATATACAGATATTGGATATCTACCTAAAAAATCTCTTAATTAAAATATAGATAAATTAAAAAATCTCAGATGTTTTAAATATGTCTCTTACATGACGCTATAATAACTATAATAATTAAAACCAGAATAGTGTAATACCTGGTTTCACACAAATAATATTCAATAAAAAACTTGATAAAAATAAATTAGTTTTTACTTTCTCGCACAATTTTTACTTTTTCGCTATATTACAGGTAAAAAATCAAACTCGAGATTTTGATGAATGTTTGCGTTTCATGACCCCCCGAATCCAAAATAAGTGTTTTTTGAATTTCCGTCTGTCTGTAGTGCATAAATATTTTACCGATTGGTTAAAAACTTTGTATCTAGGGTTTTCGTAAAAATAGAAAAAACTATATGTTATCAGTCGGCTATAACGATTTAAATTAAATTTCATTTCTAAATATTTATAAATATTCCAAGAAAAATGGCTACCCTCAATATTTCGGCCAAATAATTTTAAGGGTTCCGATATGGTGCAAAAATTCCTCTTTTTTTTTATCACGTCTTCGTAATACTTTGAGATATGAAATTACATTCCACTTAAAATATGAAGGAATATTTATATATAATACAAATCTTTTATTTGAAACACATTTTTTTTATAAAACCAATGACTTTAAAACTATACGCATATATATATATATATATAAGCTTTTCGAACACTAAACGTAAATTATTGTGACAGTAACAAAAATATAGCCCAAAATGTTTATTGATGTCAACGTATCATGGATCCCTCGTACCCTAAAAATTGGTTTTTGCAATTATGTGTGTCTGTTTAAACCTAAAATTAAGAGTATATTAATAAAAAGCAAAAATAAAATAAAACCTATTTTCTCAAAATCTGCTCTATTGATTTTGATTAAAATTTGTATATAAGTGTTGAATAAACTTATAAATAAACTGGCTAAATTCATTTCGCTATTAAAATGACTTTTAAGCGCCTTCACAAAAGTGGAGAGTTCCGTGTCTCTGCGACTGTTTGAGACACTAAATAACATATCATTGCAAAATGTAGTACTATTAAAGAAAAAATAAACTTTTATTTGAATTATATTTTTATAAAACCAAAAGTTTCTGAGATTGTAGCAAATATATTATTACAATTGTGTTAGTTTTAGTTGAAAAGAGAAACTACTTAAGCTTTAACGCTATAATTCATTAATATCATAGATTAGTTAAATAAAAGTAGGTCACCCAAAAAGTTTTGTTATTTTTTCTTTAACCCCTTAGGAGAAATGTTCCTACAACCATAGTATATTGCCTTCATTTTAGACTAAACATTCAATAGTTACCTTTTTTATTGGTAAAAATGTATAAAAGAGAATGTTAATAGTAATGCGATGACCTGAAGATGTGCAACACCTAATAAAATGTTAAAATGTAAAGAGAAAGTCAAAATTTTAATACGAAGGGTTGACACTTGTGGACTCAAAATCGATCTTTTTTACTGATCTAATTATACAAAGGAACATTTTGAAAGTGAGCTGTTTCAAGGAATTCTCCCTTGGAAGCGCTTTTATCACTGGAAATTTTGTTCTACCAGATTCGAGGGTCGAATATAATCTCCCGTGAGGTAGTGTATCTGTTATTTATTTTTATGTGTCTTAGAACCAAATACAAAAAATAGGTTGGATATTATATTTTGTTGAAATTCATACTTTGAACATTTCTTATTTTTATCTTAATCATATAATTTAAATAAGAAAAGTTTAATGAATGTTTGTTCTTTTCAAAATTCAAAATTTTGTGAAAAATATATATTTTTAAACTGTTATCAATGTAATTTATGATCTGCTAAATAACATTGTATACTTATTTATCAGTTTGAAAATCTCACTTGAATGTAGTTAACAGATATTTTTTTATATAAAAAAAATTAAATACACTTTGAAAAGACTGGCGTTATCTTTCATCCCATCTTAAGTAGTCTCTTATAAATTTAGCACAGCGTCTTACTACCCGTTCGGGTTTTACGCTTAAGTATTAATTACACTAATGGATTAGGAATTGGAAAGGATGAATTTAGAGAAAGTGAACCCACATTTTCGTGGAGGGAGAGTGAAAGACCATTTCGGATAAAACTACTCCCAGTTCACCCGACAGAGATTCGAACCTCGATCTCCCCGCCCTCGTCGGTCGAGCTCAACACGACTAGCGCGTTAGCCAACTACGCCACCGAGGTGGGGAAGTCGTCTCTTAAACCCTCCCTTATTCCCTCCTAATATAAATTTTATCACCCCAGGCAACGATGAAGGGCTGTTAAGGAGAAGATTTGGGAAGGGTTGGTGGCCCACAAGTGATCGCTCGTAAATTCGGTATTCAGTCACAAACGCAAAACGAAACGTCTGCAAGGTACTTTCACGCTTGCGTAGACGTACCCCTTAAGGGACGTTATGGGCGTCTCTTAATACTTCACGGAGGGGGAAGAAGGGAAGATTACCGGGGTTTGAGGTGATGTTGAGTTGGGGTTTTAGGAGGGGGTAAGGATGTCCTTGTGTTCGGTTACCGCATCCTCACATACGATTGTAGGAAGCTCCATTCATCCCCTTAACCCTCTCCTTGACCACCCTAGAGTAAATCTTCCTCTACCCATTTACCCCTTCCAAAAATATCCCCCCCACCCCTCTCACCCCATCCTTAGCCGAGAAAGGTTGTCTTGACGGTTGGCGAACCATGCGATAGTGAGCCTACCCTCTATAAATTTGAAACGCTAGCGGCTAACCCCCCCTCCCCTTCCACCAACCACCTCAAACCCCTTTCCTGTCTTCTTAACTGCCCGCTAGGATCGCTGGACGTAGTAGGGGGTACTGTAGCTTTTCTGAAGGCTAGTCTTCATCAAATTTATACATTACTTTCACTAGGTCATAACACTCCATGGGGGAAGGTTTTTTTTTTTTTTTCGTAACTGCATGTGATCTTATATTAGATAAAATCATGTAATTTATGTTTATTTTTAACTATTGTTTTTAATACCGTAGATAATTATGACTTAATCTAAGGGGTAGTAATGAGTTTGCTTAGAGCCAGCGCTGCAAGTTCCTAACTTGTTTGAGCATAAGTGCTTGATCTAACGGTAAAGTTTATGAGAGGATGGCATTAAATGTATATAAATAATTCCACTATTTAAATTAAAACTACTTCCAGCTTGGTATCTAATTACAAACATAAGAGTTAACCTCTTATAAAAAAAAGATAGATTAAAGCTTAAATACTATACCAAAAATTTAAAACATTTTATTAAGATAATAATATTTAGCACCGCGTCTTACTACCCGTTCGGGTTATACGCTTTAAGTACTAATTACTCTAATGGATTAGGAATCTTGAAGGTTGAATTAGAGGAAGTGAACCCGCATTTGCGTGGAGGGAGAGTGGAAAACCATTTAGGAACCCCCCCCACCACTTCACCCGACCAAGATTCGAACCTCGATCTCCCCATCCTCAGTAGTCAAGCTAAACACGACAAGCGCGTTAGCCAGCTACGCCACCGAGGCGGGTTTTTATTAAGAGAAAATGTAATATACAAAAATAATAGGCCCATTAAATTAAGGCTTTAGATCTTATACCAAAATCCGTTTTGCATTACCCGTTTTGCTGGCTACGCGGTTTAATGTGCTACTATCGTAGTAGACTAGAATGCTAATCGTCGGGAGATCGTGGTTCGAATCTTTGTCGGGTGTACTGAGGGTGGTTTTTTTAAAAGTGGTTTTCCACTCTTCTTCCTCACAAATTCAAGTGAACTTCCTCTAAATATAGCCTTACAAATGCCTAAAAACACTATCGTTATTAGTACATAAGCGTACATAACGAATATGTCCTAAAAACGTATAGTTTTGAAAAATTAATCCATTTGAAACAGATATTTCTGTGGTGTTTGGTTTCATTTAATGTGAGAAAATGACCGCTGGTCAACCTATTTGATATGAAACATTGAATACGTTATGTGGGCAAATTCAACATTTGGTGAGTATTTCAATGTAGAACACATTTTTAATATCATGCCTAAGTCACAAATATCAAATTTCAAAATGTTTTAATATTATGCCAAAATCACAAATATCACATTTCAAAGTGTTTTTAACTTTTTCGACATTTATAGAAAGAATGGGATTTCATTTGATGATGGTTTACCTTAAGGTAAATTAACAGGCCTTACAAAATAATGTATATGACCACACCGTGACCTGGCGGTCTAGGGGTAAGGTGTCAGACTTCTGTGCTGGCGGCCGGGGTTTAATCCTCGGTCCCGGCACAGATTTATCTGATTACCAAACCCTTCCTTCACCTCTGACAAGACATCTTGTGAATGTGGGGAGTGCCAGGCCTCCACCGTGGTTCGGATT
>CABFVX010000003.1:272884-299285 GCA_902151425.1 Timema shepardi | reverse complement strand
GCAATGCCAGTCCTCTACCGTGGTTCGAATCCAACGTTACACTGTAGGTCCTCCATTTCATCTCACAATCACCCTACCATTACACATTAGCGTAAGTGCGTATAACCCGAACGGTTAGTAACACTAGGTTTTAATAATAATGTAGTGGATCTTTACGAGGAAAGCTTGATATTATTTACTGTAAACAAAGGGTGTATGAGTGTCTGACAAAACTCTGTATTCAAGAGGACTGAATCCATAGATATTGACTCCATGCTTTTGAAGTTGAGAAATCCAATCTACTAATGTGCTAACAGATGAGAATTACAGCCAATAATTGTTTAGAAATGATGGAGATAACACAAGATATGCTTGCTGCTATTCGGATTATAAGCTGTTGTAATATTTTCTTTTGTCTTGAAATATCATGCTGAGAATATATATCTGGCGGTCTAGGGGTAAGGTGTCGGTCTTCTGTGCTGGGGTCCAGGGTTCAATCCTAGTTCCCGTCACGGATTTATCTAGTTGCAAAACCTTTCCCTCATCTCTGACAAGATGTTTATTAATCACAACTTGTGAATTTGTGGAGTGACAGGCCTCTACTGTGGTTCGGATTCCACGCTAAACTGTAGGTCCTTCATTTCATCTCACAATCACCCTACCATTACACATTAGCGTAAGTGCGTATAACCCGAACGGATAGTTATATATATATATATATAAAGCTACAATCCCACCCATTAGTCTTTACGAATGTGAAGCGTGTTTTGTTATTGTTTAGCCAGATTTTTTTTAAATAATAAAGTCCTTAGAAAGAGAATTGTTCCTTAAGAGAATGAAAGACAAGTGAATGGATAATTTTAGCTGACAAGACAAATTTATTGTTTATATTATACATACCCTAAAATATTAATAATAACTAAGGCACATATGATGTGACGCGTAGTTTTTAATAACAAGCCTTCTAAACTAAATTTTAGTGAGGAAACTTTAAAACACAAGACATTTTGACCGTTTGGGGATTAAACCGAAAATAAATTTGAATGGGACTATTTGGTCCGTTAAGGATTGTATAGAACGCTCTTAATGATATGGTTCAAGTTTGTGCATACTTTCTGTGGGTTATTAATTTTTCAGCTCACAAGTACATATATTTAATTAGTTAGTTAAGAATAGATGAGACTGTAGTAGCTTTTAAATATATGAGTCCTTTATACTCTTAAAAATATTTTGTAGACACAAACTTTCGTTAAAGTATGTTTATTTATTCTTTCTTAAATAGATTTCAAATCATTTACTGCATTTTAGTAGTCCTAATATCTTAGGATTTTTTTTCAATATATATATAATATTGATTAACTTTATTTTAATCATAAATGTAATAAAAAAAAGACCTTACTGGCTAAACAAAAAATAACATCCATTATTACAATAATAAAATGGGGGGTAAACTTTGCTTTGTTTGGATTTTATTTGCAGATCTCTTTAATTTCGGGCTAAGCGGTAGCCTCTGTGGTCTAGTATTAAAGAGTTCCTGGCTATGGATCCATAAATCCCCAACGCTTCCAGATTTCTCTGTGAAGCTAAGGGTATGGAAAAGGGTACACTCAGCCTCATGAGGATCAATGAGAATTGATTTGAAAGATAAAACAGCAGTGATCCGGTATAGAAAACTGGGACTAACATATGTTGGTGCTTGTCGCGATATTTACATGAGAAAGAAGTTGGCACCATCTTCTCCAACAGATGGTCAATCGGCTGGTATAGATCTTTTGTGGGACGATATGTGAAAATATTTATCCTTATTTTAAAAATACAACAAATTGAAAATTCAAAATGAAAGATACTAGTTAAATGGTTGCCAATTTTATTTTGGTCAAATGTGCAATGTAAGATATTGGACTTGGATATATTTTCATGTTTGGGCGTTATCTTATATTTAATATACTGGATAGTTGGCGATGTTATGGTCTCAGAGGTCTGATCTAAGGGATTATGCAGGCACTGGAAACCACTAAACACGTTTTAGTGAAACTTTGCCATAACATTTGAAAGAATTTCAAAGTTTTACGCTAATTAAAAGATATTAGCTTAAATGTTACCTCAAAGAGGGAGTGAGGTGAGGCCAAGGGGAGTATTTTATCATGCGAGTACAAACTCAAAATACTTTTTTATTAAAATATATTGTTGTTTGTATAAATTTTGATGATTTTATACTTAAAGGTGTAGGAACTTTGACTATGGGGTGATACTTAAGTTTTACCTGAGGATCAGGCATCGATCCTAAGCAAGGTGTACTAAGGATATTTTTTTTTTATATAAATGGTTTTTCTACGTAATTGCAAGTCATCTGCTTTGTGTTACCTCTTACTCATTCCTACAATGTGAGTGGTAGTTAAATTTGGATAACCCAGATTTGGCCCTATCACTATAATAATACAGCCACATTGTTTACTCACTAACTCACTCAATAACATTAATATTTACCCACTTCCAGATGAGATAGATACTTGAAATTTGGCAAACTTATAGCTTCTAGCTTGTAACCCCCGTTAAAATGCCAGAAAGAAAAAAAAAAGAAAAAATTGTCAACATAAAAAAAATCAAAATTGTGGAGAAACTTTAAAGTCGGTGCGGACCATTATTTGGAGGTCTCTTAATGGCTAAACTGTTGGAATTACATTAGTTTACATCCACTTGCAATCAGAACTCTCTAGGGGTTAGTGGTAGCGAGTATATATATAACTTCTTGTTAACCCTATAATTGCTGACACACATCAACAAATTAAAGTTAGTATTTCAAACTAAAAAATTATTACATATTATAATTTTATTTTTCTCAAACTCCTGCCCTCTTCATAATTCCTCATACATACCAATCAGTTGCAGTTGAACAAAGAGACTGGTTGGTGGATGCGTAGAAACTTGACACTCATACAGGCCACCATCTCCTGCATGAGCGAATCGTACGTGGAGAGCCCAGTCCTGTTAAAAAAAAACACACACACTCACACATGGATACACATGTGTAACACGTCCCCAACATACACACATACACACACACACTTAGACACGTCCGTTGAAAATAATCAGTGGTCCGGTCCCTTTTCCTCGCTGGAAGTTGTATGTGGCTAGGGATTAGCGCAACGTGCCATAAACCCCTGGTTTAATTAGAGAAGTTGCTAGGATTACTATACATTTCCCTTGTAACCCTCTTCTACCATCCCCTCATACCCCCCCCCCCACCCTTTTAAAACTTATCACTCGTTCTCTTTTGGGGCTAACTCCTCCTCTCTATATAACTCCCTTCCCCTCCTTACCTCTAATTTAGCATTCCCTTATTCCAAACTCTACCCCTACAACGCCTATCTATCTCTCTTTAGCCACCTCTTTTCAACGCGACTTACACCTTTTATTCGTCCTTTCCCACCATTTCTCAATCCCCTTTCCCCTTTTAACATAGAAAGCATTTGGCGTATCCATCTATTTCTCTGTCCACCTCTCATATGTTTTTTCTATGGAATTTTGGTGTACTTTTCTATGTGGTTAGACCCGTGTAAGTATGAAAGATAAACTTGTTGAAAAGGAACTTTTTTTTTAAACTTTTTCAGGTACATGAATCTGACTGTGATGATGAGGGGTTGGGGGAGGATTTTGTTGACCAAATGATCTCTTACCTTTCACCTTGGTAACTGTCACTTTTTTTTTGTTTGTCATGCTAAAGCTGTGCTTTCGAGCGGACCTTCTTTCTACACATACCATTCGTTTTATTTAGAGGGGAGCAAGGGGTGAGTGAGAGGGGTTTTGAAAAATATCCACGTGGCATTATGTAAGCCGATTAGTATCGCCTCTAGTATCTGACCTTTAACCTCACCTCGTTATACGTGATTATCGAAAATTGTGTATCAACACAGAAGGAAGCTAGAGGGTAAGACCTTAAGTACTTTTGTTTCACTGATTAACGTTTAAAAAATATGGTTAGGATGAAAGGTGTACTTTCTAAACATAGAAATGCCATCATTATGACTACAATATTTAAAAAACTATCAAAGACCCAATACTCAAATATCGGTTAAAGATAGTTTTTATATCTATTGTACTATGGATTTAATTAAACTAGTGGTGTTAGTATGATAAATTTAAAATTTAAAGGTGACTTACCATTTTTTTCAACTAAACTGCCTAGAAATTTAACCGGCCAAGATTCAATCCCTAACCCCTCAATATCCATCAGACCTCCCTTAACCAATGTGTTCACCAATGCGGGTTTATATTTATGTCAATATCTTATTAAAATTGTAGTCTTTTCAAATAATGAAATTATCACTTAATTCTCTATTTCAACTTCGTAAATTGAGGGTGGTGGGTAGCATCATTAAGATACAAAATTAATTTGATTATTTAATGTATCCATGATCCCCTCTATCGTTAGATTTCAAACCATTCAATCAAACAACTCACAATATACACATTTAAAACCCAATATCTAAAACTATTTTAGAATAATTTCCAATTTTTACATAGTTAATAATCAGTTAAATTCCCTTCATTCTGACTTTAATTAAAATCACAATTTCCCTCCAGTTATGATCTTACCTGAACGTTACCGATTAAAATAATTCCATTTAAGGCCCCAAGTACAAATAAGGAAGAGCTGTAAAAATTAACTTTTTAGTTCAAAGTTAAGACAAAATATAAGAGTTAATCATAAACTCGAGGGCAAACACTTTCATGAATTTAAGACTTTCCGCATGGGAGTGAGTTAAAATAATAAAAATTACTAACCATCAATCAGTTATTCCTCTAAGCATAGATATTTATATTGTATGGAATTATTTTAGGTTTGAAAAATGAATCTCAAATCTATTCACTTTATCTTTATAAATATTTAAAACGCTATAGCTTGTTAGTATACAAAAGTTTGATAAACATATACGGTGAGCCGTCGATCCAAGAATATGCATCAGTGTCGTAAGTTACTTGTGAATTAATTTTTAAAGAACACGTTTATGCTAAATTACTTGATCACTTAACTTGACTTAAAACCCGCTTAAATGCCCGATAATGCGCCACACTCGCAGTAGAATATCGGGTGGATTCATATAGTTGTTTTCTCAAAAATGGAATTCCACTCTCCCTTCGTGCTAATCAAGCTACACTTCTTCTGAATATAGCCTTTCTTACCTAAATACCATTAGCGGAATAATGCATAGCCAGAACAGATAGTAAGACGTACTGCTAAAATAAAAGAAAAAAACCTTTGACACACACACAGCGATTATTTTTACTTACTTTCCTAATCACTGGTATGAGTAACACAAAAAGTTTATGGCCACACTTACAAAACTATGCCACCTTTTCCTATCTCTAGCTAGCTATATCCAGTCCAACTCATTACACCTCATCTTTATCTTGATCCAGTTCTATCCGGTCCACGTCATTAAACCCTATCCCTACCTTGATCTAGATCCATCCAGTACAAATTGTTGTGTAGCTTCTGATGAGCTACAACGTTTTAATACAAAAAAACTCGACACAAAACCATTACTAGTCATATCCCACCACAACCAAAATAGTATAATGTCCTAAGCTCACCGAGGCCCATTCCACTGTTTACGTCCCGAGTTGAATATCTCTCAGGCTACTTAACCAACCATCGCCTACTTGTTATGACTGACAGCACGAGGCCAGGAGGCTCATCAACATCACGTGGTCGCAAGTTCGATGTTCCGGCGCTAGAGGGTTGCAGAAGCCACTAGAAGATTCTGGATCCAGGACTCTCTTTCTCTCTCTCGTCGCATGTTCTCAGTCCGCTACTACCCCTTTCCTTTTCTTTTCTCTCTTTGTATGTTTTGTGTGTGTATCCCCTACTTCCCCCCCTCTCTGAGCAGATGATATCAGATAAATACTGCCAGGAGGTCAGAGACCAGATCACTCTTGGCAGGATGCACATCTAGGGCACATCTAAGTGTAAATGTAAACTCATTTGATTTCCAGTATTTATAAATCAAAATTACTTATCGGCTAATAGTAAAATTTAAATATTCAGAATGATTTATGAGGAATATCATGTTATATATTCAAAGTGTTTTGCTAAGAAGGATCGTTAAATGTTAAAGTCCGTTAGGGAATATTATGTAAATTCTGTATATTCCTCTAATAAGAAAGATGGTTAAATATTCAGTGTCCCTTTATAAGTAATATTATATTAATTGTGCTATGACCTTTGCTAAGAAAGATAGGTAAATGCTCAGAGTCCTTCGGAATCGTATTAAATATTTTGTCCTTTTTTAGTCGTTATGTCTTATATGTATATATGTTTATTTATCTTGTTTATGCATTAAAAATAAATTTATTCAGTTTAAAATTAAATTTACGTTTAAATACTTATCTTCTGATTTGATGATTTCAACTGTCTCCTATCTATCTATTTTTACTCCATCCTGGGAATATTATTTATTATTATTATCGGGCCATTCCTTTATTTCGTTTTGCGCTAAACTGCTGTATGGGTAACAGGGAAACAGGAACAAATACATTATGTAATAATATATTTGTTTTTACTGTCCTATCCACTTTCTCTGCATCCACCCCCCCCCCCTCCCCCACCCTTTGTGTTGTTTAGTTTTGTATGCCTGCCTTGGTCTTGGAGGACGAAAAAGGGGCTACAGTGTCACCCTATTCTTACCTTGATCTAGTTCTAACCAGTCCACATCATTACACCCCATCCTCTTCTGGAAATAGTTATATACAGTCCATCTCATTGCACTTTATTCTTACCTTGATCTAGTTCTAACCAGTCCACATCATTACACCCCGTCCTCTTCTTGAAATAGTTATATACAGTCCATCTCATTGCACTCTATTCTTACCTTGATCTAGTTCTAACCAGTCCACATCATTACACCCCATCCTCTTCTGGAAATAGTTATATACAGTCCATCTCATTGCACTTTATTCTTACCTTGATCTAGTTCTAACCAGTCCACATCATTACACCCCGTCCTCTTCTTGAAATAGTTATATACAGTCCATCTCATTGCACTCTATTCTTACCTTGATCTAGTTCTAACCAGTCCACATCATTACACCCCATCCTCTTCTGGAAATAGTTATATACAGTCCATCTCATTGCACTTTATTCTTACCTTGATCTAGTTCTAACCAGTCCACATCATTACACCCCGTCCTCTTCTTGAAATAGTTATATACAGTCCATCTCATTGCACTCTATTCTTACCTTGATCTAGTTCTAACCAGTCCACATCATTACACCCCATCCTCTTCTGGAAATAGTTATATACAGTCCATCTCATTGCACTTTATTCTTACCTTGATCTAGTTCTAACCAGTCCACATCATTACACCCCGTCCTCTTCTTGAAATAGTTATATACAGTCCATCTCATTGCACTCTATTCTTACCTTGATCTAGTTCTAACCAGTCCACATCATTACACCCCATCCTCTTCTGGAAATAGTTATATACAGTCCATCTCATTGCACTTTATTCTTACCTTGATCTAGTTCTAACCAGTCCACATCATTACACCCCGTCCTCTTCTTTAAATAGTTATATACAGTCCATCTCATTGCACTCTATTCTTACCTTGAGCTAGTTCTAACCAGTCCACATCATTACACCCCGTCCTCTTCTTGAAATAGTTATATACAGTCCATCTCATTACACTCTATTCTTACCTTGAGCTAGTTCTATCTAATCCACCTCATTACATCCTAACTATTTCAGTTCGATTCTAATATTATTCTTCCATGTGCGTCTGCGTCTTAACACTTGTCTCATCCCATTAAATATGTGATTCACTCATTACATTGGACTCAGTTTTATTTATTTTGATTAATGCTGCATTCCCTGCTCACCAGTGGTAGCGAGAATTTATTACCCCAACAATATAATGAGATTAGTACAATACACTTGGTTACGTAACCTTGTGAATGTGGGGAATGTCAGGCTTCCAAAGAGGTTCGGATTCCACGTTAAACTGTAGGTACTTCACTATATATCAAAATCACACTACCATTACACATTAGCGGAAGAGCGTATAGCCCGAAAGGGTAGTAATACGTTGTGTTAATAATAATAATAATAATAATAATGATTATGTAACCTCCACATAACATTGCTCTCTTCAAATCTTTTGAACCAAATATTTTGTTGGCCAATATTTTTCTAACAACTTAAATTTATTTGTGTCATGTAATGTAAAAAAAATAATGTTTCACAAACAATATTTTGTGTAATATAATCTTTACATTTTTGACAACTGATATTAAAAGCCTGTAATGTGAGCTGAATTTTATTTCACAACATTTTGTTCGAATCAATATATTTTTTATTTCTTTTATGTTTTTATTTAGAAATGAGTTTTGACTTTCAGTTGGTAAAAACTTCCCAATTATGAATAAAAAAATAATTACTAAATGAAAGCCTTTAAGCTCGAATGCAAAGCATATGAAATGAAGTGTAATACTTACTAATTGGCTGGGCTTAAGGCGTGTGAAGATAGTATTTCAACGATATTGGAAATTGCGTGATTAAAGCTGTCACAACTATCCCCCTTGTATTTTGTTTGATGTAATATCCCTAGATTTATTTTTCTATCTATCAAATGATTTTTATTATTCAATGGTTTATTTAAAAAAGAATCATGTGACAAATACGATTTAAATATTCAAGACAATAAATTTAATTGTGTATTCTATATTTCACCACGACCTACAGCCCATCTCGGATATCTGCATTAAACTTCTCAGTGGCGTAAGGATTTAGTATTAACATTTCTAAAGGAAATATAAAAATAATGCAAAATTTGTTTGTAGAGAGGCTGTTAAAGTACTTAAGAATTATTATTATTATTAGCACCGCGTCTTACTACCCGTTCGGGTTATACGCACTTGCGCTAATGTGTAGTGGTAGGGTGATTATGAGATGAAATGGAGGACCCACAGTTTAACGTGGAATCCGAACCACGGTGGAGGCCTGGCATTCCCCACATTCACAAGATGTCGTGTCAGAGGGGAAGAAAGGGTTTCTTAATCAGATAAATCTTTGCCGCGACTGAGGATTGAACCCCGGCCGCCAGCACTGAAGTCTGACACCTTACCCCTAGACCACCAGGTCACCTAATGTACTTAAGAAATTAGTTTTGAATACATAATACTGGGATTTAAATCCAAGATCCCCTATCTTCAAAATAGACTAAGCAAGATTTATGTTAGTTCCAAGTTCTAACTAATAATCATAGTAAGGAGTATCAAGTGACTAGCAATACAGCTGCAGATATGGAAGTATGAATCTCAATGTGTCTCAATTCCAAAATATTTACAAACAATGCCAATATTACTATTTTATATACAACCAAGATCAGAAAACGTCCACTTACACTACTTTATTTGTCTTTATTTTAGCTGATAAGTCTACACCTCTAAGAAAAATGTAAGAATATTTATTTCGTTTTTGTAAATTTCCCATTGTTCAAAACGAAATAAAGAAAATATATTAAACATTAAAACTTTGAAATGTTAAATTAAAATTATTATGTTTTTAAAGTACGATGAAATAATCTTGAAAAATATAAGTTTTAAGTTATTAAAAAGTTAATAACGTATTTCTGTTATTTATTTGAAAGTTGGTGACAATGTCTTGACATGATGATAATAAGTTTTTCGTAATTAATTTGAGTTCTTTATTTTTTTGTGTTGAAGGGGAGTAAAGGATAGATAATTTAGTATTTGTCTCTCTCAAAGTTGTAAGACCATTCATAGAATCGCCCAAAACCTATTTCATGAGGTAGATATTCAGAGTAATATAATTCATGGACAAAGGTAATTTTGACTATAAAAAAGTGGTATTCCTTAATTTAAATTAGTTTAAACCCATATTTAAATATATTTTTGTGCACCTGCGCAATGTGCACATATGTCTAACCTCAACAACTGTATTTGTTGAAATATTTTCAACTTATCAACTCCTCTTTATTTTTTTTTTCTTAGCAATATATTTATAAATTAATATAAGCAATAATTTCTATAATGTTTCTTGTAGTTCCACTAAATAAACTATTTTATCTTATAAATTTAAGTAAAAAGACAAAATTAACCAGCATTTCCCGTTTCAAAAATATTTGAAAGAGATAGTCATGATTTTAAAAATTACAATTTTTCGAACATCAATATCTAGTTTTTTTACCAAAATTAATTTAAATATATTTTCAATTAGAAGCAAATTTTTTTAAAGCTATCATGAAAGTCTACTAATTCTCAATGGTTAAGCCAAAAATTTTTAAAAAAATCACCAGAATTTTACTGAAAAGATTCAAATCTTATTTGGTTTATTGAAATAGTATATATCCAAGATTAAGATGGACAATGCTGGGTTATTTTTGATATCTTACCTCTGGATTTTTCACGTGGGCAGTAAAGAATCGATCATCACTGCTGTAAGTTGCTAAACCCACTGTCAGAAGGTGATAATCTTTTCTCCGTATCCAGGAAACCTAGTAAACGCAAAAAGCACATTTAATATAAAGAAAACCTTTTTAATTATTTAATATATACATATAGTCTAATAAATGTAAATGGATGCCTACACAATTAACACAAAAACTTTCAAACTGAATAATACAAAGAAAATCTCATATTTTAGTACTAAAATCCAAATTTAATGAAGGGTATCTGTAAATACTTGGTCATGAAAGTGGCAGTCAATGTCACTTTTTAGAGATGTAATATTTAACCACGCCGTTATCTTATTGGATTTGCAAGAAACTGTGCATCTAGCACCAAAAACAACTCCTTACTTAATCCATCCTCACTAACTATCCACATTAGTTCTTATACCTGCATACTCTCTTCGCTTCAACAACATCCATACACCGAGTAATCCATGGTCATTTATTCTTAAAACTCTTAGTATCTCTTTTATCAGACACTCAAATATTATATTTAATAGTATATATTATAATAAATCAATGTCTGAAAGAAGAAACCCTAAGAGTTTCTAGAATGACTACATATATATATGACTCGGTGTATGGATGTTGTTGAAGTGAAGGGAGTATGCAAGGATAGGGAAGTGTGGAGAAAGTTAGCGAGGATGGATTAAGTAAGGAGTTTGTTTTTTGAGCTAGATGCCCAAATTATTGCTCATCCCATGAGGTAATGGTGTGATTAGGCCTGCACATCTATAACAAAAAGACATCGGCTAAAGCTTTCATGAACAAGTATTGAACTAGTAAATTTTCTAGTTGGCAGAAAATATACTTTCTATTAAAGTTGGATTGTAGTACTAAAACATGTGCTATTCTTAATCTTATTAAGTTTTAAGATTTTGTTATCTCGTATTCAGGCTCAAAATATATAATTTATATTATATAAAACCAATATCTTACCTATTGTTTGAGGATAAGAAGCATATCAAAATAGTTTTTAAAAACCCTCCATTATTAAATAACTTCTTATAAATGTGCTTTAAAGAACAAATAGGAGATTGGAGACGGAGATAGGTTGGTAACTTGAGGCGTATATGTGATTACAGGCGTGTACACAACATTTTGGTTGAAGAATTTGAAGATACAGATTTCCTTTTTAGACCAAGATGTCATCGGAAGGATTATGTGACATGTATTTAAGGAGGTTTGGTTGTCAGTTTGAGGATTGTATTGAGGTGTCTCCGGATAGGGTTGGATAGCGAGTTAACGTTTTCTTGGCCATGAAATGTTGAGCTACTTTATGGTCAGGCATTCCTGATATTTTACTGACAGTGGAGGTATTTTATTGTAACCGTCATCTGAAGTTGGGAAACCTTGCAACTATCCAAACCTTGTAAAACATAGACGCATTTCCTCTTCGGGAAAATACCACCAATGTTACCACCATGAATCGAACATGGCACCACTAGATTAGTAATCAATAATGACAATCTCTAGGCCAAGAGGCTGGCCTAAAATAACCCTCATGTGTGAAGGACTATGAACTAACAGTCTTAGAATAATGTGCCAGCATTTTTTTACGCGAGGAAAGATTGGGACACCATATATAAATAAACACATTAAATACATCTGACTGGAATTCGATCACCAATCTTTCCATCATCGAATTTCCAGTCTATTGTGAGAGTGACGTTTTAAACTATTTTGCCAACTATGAAGGTTTACATATTTAAGTGCTAAGGTTGTGTGTATAATTTTGGTTTTATGTTGAATTAGTTTATAGGTTATGTGATAATAGATTTTTGTGTTTAGAAAGTGCTCAATATATTCCTTAAATACCTGACCTTAGTATGAAATTTTACCATTTATCTTTAGTTAAAGATGTTAATAACTAATTTATCACTATGTTATGTTATGACTTAGAAAATAAAATCATTTAAAATACAGTTATCAGTAGGCTGTACATATAAACTTTTTATAAATTAAGATTTTAACAATGTCTAAAATGTCTATGAACTCCCAGGTTACGTATCCAGAATATATTATCAAATCTGCTGATATATTTATCATTGATGAAATGTGAATATCCCATTTCACAGTGATAAACTAATGCCCGAGAGCTGGGTGTTGTGTTTGTTACAGATATATATCAATTTATGAGTAGTGTGTTTATATAATAAGTAAGATCATAAAATACACATTAATACCTAAAACCAAAAAATTGTCGCATTTAAGTCATTACAGACTTATTTATAATTTAATAATTAAAATAATAGCTCACAATATATTATTTAAAAATTAAAATTCTAATACAAATGATTTTAAACAAGAATAAAAATAATACATTGGATGTAAGCGAAATTAAGAAATTGGAGGCCATAGTAATTAAGATTGTGTGGAGCATGTTAGCTCTCAATAAGATAAACAATATTAGGAATGAAGTTTTACTAGAAATAATGGGGATACAGGAACTAAATGAGATAGAGAGAGCAAGATTGAGATGGTATGGACTTCTACTGAGGATGGAGATAGTTCCAAAGAAAATGATGGTATTTAGGTATGTGGGAAAAATATCGCAAGAAATACCAAGAAAGAGATTAGAAGAGCAGATAGCAGACATCATCTAAGTGGGAGGAGAAGAATAGAAGCAATTAAGAGATTAATGATGGTGCAAGCATAGATGAAGATGGAAACATTTTAACAAATTGACCCGGCCGAAGTCTGTACAACTTTGTAAAAGATAATTATGATGATTATCATTAAAATATGCATAAAAAAAACATAATATGAAATGATACATATCGACCGATTTTAAAGAGTTTAATTTTCTCAATAACTAAAAATAAATTTATTTCAAATTGAAACCATTTTGTAAACAACATTTAAATTTAGAGCTAGGTAATTTTTTATGGAAAACCGAGTCTCTTTAAGTGTTTTAAACCAATATAATATACTAATTATGACTAAGCGATAGGAATGAGGACAGTTTAATTTAAAATAAAATAGCTTTCACGCAAAGGGAGAATGAAAGGAAAATTGATTGGAAATATACACCCCCAGTCCATCCAACCAGGATTTATAAATACAATATCTTTGTCAAAGGGCAGTCCACCTTTTTTTCTTAGAGAAATTCCTTGGACAATTTGACCACAGGAAGGGGAGGTACACAGGCTGCTCCCGGGTTAAATGGCTAAACTTTGGGAAGTGGTTCAAAAATTAATTCTAAATGTATTATGTAGATATGTTAGTTTTCTCCTTCTTTTCGCCTAAACAGCATAAAACAAAATAGGCAAGTACTAAATAAAATATATTATTTATGTATTTTGTTAAAATTGACGGCCTCCAGGACGAAGATAAGCATATCACCTATCAATAACAAAACAAGTGGTTGAACGACATTGTACGACTGTTGTTTAGCCTTAACCTTGCATTATCCTCTGTCGTAATTATTGAAGGTCATTATTATTATTATTATTTAGCACCGCGTCTCACTACCCGTTCGGGTTATACGCTTTAAGTACTAATTACGCTAATTGAGTGGGAATTAGGAAGGATGAATTAAAGGAAGTGAACCTGCAGTTGCGTGGAGGGAGAGTGGAAAGCCATTTAGGAAAAACCACCACCCCAGTTCACCCGACCGTGATTCGAACCTCGATCTACCCGTCCTCGGCGGTCGGGCTCAACACGACTAGCACGTTAGCCAACTATGCCACCGAGGCGGGTTTGAAGGTAATTAACCGGTACTTCAGACACTTTATGTTTGAGAGTTCCCCATACAAAAAAAAACAGCTAAAGCGTTAAATCAGTTGAATGCTGAGGACAATCTATCTTCTAAGAAAAATTACATTAAGGATTTGCCGAGGAACTTTGGGCGAAAAACATGTTTTTATTTAGTTTTCGGCTGTTTTAGCACTAAGGAAGCTAATACGAGTAAAACTTCAAAATAAATTTTGAGTTAGTTTATTGGTCCACTACCATTTTACAAATTTGGACCGCACAACCAGAAGATATCCTGTATATTTAAGATAATTTTTTTTTCTCTTATTACGACTTTACAACATCTAATTACAATCTTCAAAATAAATTAATAAAACATTTTTTTTTCTTTCCCCTAGCTATAAGCAACGTTTTTTTCGTATATAAGAGATAGACTCACTGAGGGACAGACTGATAGAGATATCTTCAAAACTTTGGTATTTTGCAGCTCAGAGGCATTCAAATCCTCAAGAATCATCATAATCTAGAAGTTAGGATTATTAATTTTAAGAATACAAAAGGAGACCTGGTGGTCTAGGGGTAAGGTGTCAGACTTCTGTGCTGGCGGCCAGGGTTCAATCTTCGGTCCCGGCACAGATTTATCTGATTACCAAACCCTTCCATCACCTCTGACAAGACATCTTGTTAATGTGGGGAATGCCAGGCCTCCACCGTGGTTCGTTATTCCACGTTAAACTGTAGGTCCTCCATTTCATCTCACAATCACCCTACCATTACACATTAGCGTAAGTGCGTATAACCCGAGCGAGTAGTAAGACGCGGTCCTAATATTATTATTACTATTAGCACCGCGTCTTACTACCCGTTAGGGTTATACGCACTTACGCTAATATTTAATGGTAGGGTGATTGTGAGATGAAATGGCGGACCTACAGTTTAACGTGGAATCCGAACCACGGTGGAGGCCTGGCACTCCCCACATTTACAATATGCTAATAATAATAATAATAGCATAACATATATTGTAAGAATGCAATCATGTAAAATGTATTAGACCATTTAAAATCAACCCAGACCAGTGTACACATAATATTGGTATCATCGTTTTTACTGGGTTCACTCTGGTTATGTTTGTTCTGGGATTTAGTACTTTAAAGGATGTCTAGAGGCAGTTTTTCATCAATTTATTTACTATTAAAGCTCCATTCAAATGTGGGTACACTTTCTTTATAATTGTATATCACTCATCCCCATCCCATGGGTGTGAAAATTCATATATTTCATGGAAGAAGAAGGTCACTGTGTTGTTTGTCGAAAGCAGCCGAGAGCTAGAGTCTTAAAAGTCAATTCTGACACAAAGCTCTGGTTGAAGCTATTTTCCCCCTAGCTTATCATGAGATCTTGTACAAAGTTCGCCGTGGCTTTCAGATCTTTTCCATTCCACAAACTGGCTACGAGAACCCTTGTCTGCAATAGGGCATTCGGGGAACTCCCCAAAACAGTCGCCGACAATTACCTTGCGGCCAGCTTTCAATTTGGAAACGAGCCAAAAGCATTGAAGTGGACCTTCCCTTGGGGGGATGGGGGCGCGGGAGGAGGAATTTAAGAGTCGTTGTGGTTTTGCATGATTTAATTGGATCCAATTGGAAACATCTAGAATGCTTGTGGTTTTATTGGATATCATAGCTACTCTGATAATATTTGGCCCCATTTAAGCATTATATTAACAAGTGTGGATGGATAAGTTATTTATCATGCATGCAAGAAATAATTAATTTCATTAACTCGGTAACAACATAGTTATGTACCCATCGTTATTCAGGAAGGTAACAAGCACACCACGCCTTTTCCCGCGTGTTTTCGTGTTGAGCTAGACTGCCGAGGACGAGAAGATTGAGGTTCGAATCTTGGTCGGTTGAACTGGGGGTGTTTTTTCCTAAAAACCCACCTCAGTGGCGTAGTTGGCTAACGCGCTTGTCGTGTTGAGATCGACTGCTGAAGACGGGGAGATCGAGGTTCGAATCTCTGTCGGGTGAACTGGCGGTGGTTTTTCCGAAATAGTTTTCCACTCTTCCTTCACGAAAATTCTGGTTCACTTCCATTAATTCAACCTTCCTAATTCCTAATACATAAGAGTAATTAGTACTTAAAGCGTATAACCCGAACAGGTAGTAAGACGTGGTGTTAAATATTATTATATAATATTTTTCCTAAGAAAATGTCAACTCTCCCTACACCAAAATGCGGGCTCACTTCATTTATATTCAATATTTACAATTCATAACCCATTAAAGTAAATAGACCTTGACCATACAACCCGAACGGTTAGTAATGCTATGTATTATTACTTATGAGATAGGTCTATATTGTAATCCGTCAATATGAAATATTAAGACTAGAAAATTTATGTACTAATATTTTTTTATATAATATAGTGTATATTTCCAATTGTACTCATCTTATAGGGTTTATTTAAAATCTTTAAACAAATACTTATCAATTTTTATTAAAAAAATTTGATCATCCATATTTTACAATAATTTAATTTCGTACCTTTTCATCAATAGTCCATTTTATAAATAATTTAATCTATTTTTAATATAAAAATGTGTCTTGTCATTGTATTTTAAATTGAATTCTATTATAAATCTACATATCAAATAGAAAAAAATTAATAATAGTAAATATCTTAATAAATTTAAAATATTTATTAAAAATTATTTTTATATATATTAATACACAACTGATTTTCTATTTAATTACATAAAAACATCATTAGAACATCAAATTTAAAGGATTATTTCAGATTGTAACTGTCTTTACCAAAAAATTTATATTTTAGAATGTGTTTTAAGATGGTAGTTCATCAAGATAAGTCGCTAACACTTATTCATGCTAAACGGAGTCTAGCTTACATACTAAACTAATTTTAAAAGGGTTAGAGTGCTTAATTATATATTATCCAAGAGAATATCTTAATTACATTTATTCCAAGTAAATTGTAGTCGTCTCCTCTTATCATTTTTCACAATTTGTATATAATTTTAATTTTAACGCTTTTTTATATATTGTAATCTTAACAACATTCTATTTTGTAGCAATTAGTAATCAATAAAGTTAATTAATTAATTAATATTTAGCACCGCGTCTTACTATCCGTTCGGGTTATACGCTTTAAGTACTATTTACGTTAATGGATTAGGATTTGGGAAGGTTGAATTAGAGGAAGTGAACCCGCAATTGCGTGGAGGGAGAGTGGAACACGACAAGCGCGTTAACCAACTACGCCACCGAGGCGGGTATCAATAAAGTTCCTTATACTGGATTTAACTATGGCTATTTGCTTCTTCTATATAGCCCTACTCAAAGAAAACAGTCTTACAACCCTGATTGTGTCGTCTGTTAATCTGTATCAAAGGCTATAAGTTAGATAGTTTATTTAATTTAGTTTGAACTTTAATTTTAGATGCTACTTTGAGTTGAAATGTCGAATTCAATTTTAGCTCTAAAATTAACGATAGTGTAAATATTAGGTTGTTTTTTAAAAACATTAATTATTATTCATAAGATGGCTCTAAATATTGTATTACAAATATACATCAACGGAGTGTCATCTTTACAAATAAGAATCGATTTTTATATCTATAAAAATATATTTAATGGAGGCTTACTTTAAAAATAATTTTTTTAAACACAGTTTAGCATTTATATGTGATTAGTGAATGATTTGTATGACGCTAAATTATTATTATTATTATTATTATTATTATTATTAGCACCACGTCTTACTATCCGTTCGGGTTATACACACACTAATGTGTAATGGTAGGGTGATTGTGAGATGAAATTGAAGGACCTACAGTTTAACGTGGAATCCGAACCACGGTGGAGGCCTGGCATTCCCCACATTCCCAAGATGTCTTGTCAGAGGTGAATATGACGTTAAAAATAATATGTTTATTTCATGGTATTTTAATTATATTTGATTTATTTAAATTTTGTTTTAAACTATTATAAAATTAACAAAACTATATAAATGTTTGTGTCTTACAATATTATTTAATGTTATTTAATGTAAAAATAGTAAGCTTTTTACAAAAAAAAATCCCTTTATTTATCGTTTACCATACAGTTAGATACTCAAAATAAAAAAATGTTCAGAAAAATTAGTTGATTTTGGACTCCTTAGGTCGCCTATCGCATGATGTCATGTAATCCCTCAATATAAATATCTATTAATAAAGTAATTAATATAGACTCTCCATGAATGTAATAGTATTGTATGTAAATATATAGTTTTTAATGTTCACGGAAGTCATAAATTTAATAAAAAATATTTAAAAATCGATGCATTTATAACAAAGATTGGAAAAATATTTTCAATGTAGCCACAAAGATAGCCAATGAAAAATCAGATTCACCACACAGTGTATAAATTGCAAAAATCTATAGCTCAAAGCAAAAATTTAAAATAGCACTCTCTGTTAAGAAGTTGTAATTGAGTAGTCAAAAGTGTGTTTGTTTTTAATAAACTCGTTCTAAGACGAGAATTATGAAAATTATTTGTATTTAAAATATAAGAAAATTTATCACGAAATTAGACAATCCTTTTGTCTAAATGCAAAACTGAAACGAATTGTTGTTAAATGAGTGGAAGGAAGTCTTTATTACCGCATTGCGTCAATGACATATCATTAGAAGTATTCCACCTTTAAATATGCAAGAATTTTTAAGTTTAGTCACCAGTAAAATGTTTATTCTGTGAGAAATTGTCAACTCAAATTTGTCACACTATTTTGTTAAATTCGCCAATTATTGTGACTGGAGATGGGATTGCCTTCCACGGATATATACAAACTTGGTAGAAATTCACGTTAGTATAGTGTGATCGTTGTTAATAATTTATTTTATTGTATGGTTTATATGACAGGAAGAGATATTATATCCAGTTCAGTTGTTTGTACGTAGACTATTAGTCGCTCTGGTGACAGAGAGATTTACCTAGGGTACATCATAGGAGTTTGTCTACACTTATACTTAATGAGATGAGATGATTGTAAGTAAGGAGATGTGGGCTAGTGGTTATCTTAGATCCTAGTTAATTCCAATTTACCAACCCCTGGTGGGCGTTTGCATAATTCCACTTAAAAGTAAAAAACCCAAGGGACTAGCAAGGAATTGAAGTCCAGGCCCTTAGTCTTGTAGGTAAACTGACCACCACACCACGTGGCTGGTTATAAAAAAAGTTAGTAAATTACAACGGGATACGGGAATCTAACTCAAGACCCTGGGCATAGCGCTAAGATACTTTTCCACTGGGAAATCCATGATTTAAAGTTTACAAGGTCAGTTTTCGTTTACATATATAATTTTTCAACTAATTTAATGCGATATACTTGAATGATGATGTCAAAAATATCGGGCTTTGAATGACGGTGGAACGTCTATAAAGTTTTTTTCCCCGAAATGTTTTCCCCACAATTTCCATGCAAATGTGGATATATTTGCTCTAATTTATTGTTTCTTGTCCTTAAAATATTAAATCCATTAAATTTAATGTGCTGAGATATTAAAAAATTAAAATTAATGATTCTAATCATAAGGAAAGAAGTTTACTTGGAAAATATTTTATCTAGTTTTTATAATATTTTAAATACTTCAATCTTCTAGTACAAAGTAAAACTATATAGAATATGGTTTTATATTCATGTTATTATATAATATTTCTTCCTAATCAATATTGAATATTTCTTCCTAATCAATATTTAATAGAATTAAATCTGAAAATTAATCTCATTTACTGAAGCACAACAGTAATGTAAAATTCATATTAGTCGTCAGGAATTTCCAGACATTGTGGCTTGATAATGTGGTCAAGGTGGTGGCCATAGTTTGACAAACCGCTAGAAATTACAAGCTAACAAAATTGAAAACCACGAGTCTCACAATACGAGATCCTAATTACTAATAATTAACAAAGTTATTTCGTATCTCAAATAATTGTGGAGTTATGATCAAATATGTATAGTTTGGACTATTCAAAGTACCCTCAAGTTTAATTCAATTGAATATTGAGAGTTTTAATTTGGTTTATAATGTTAAACAATGCATCAATACCTAATTTATAAAACATCGTTAAAGTGGATTTCAAGAAAACCAGTTTTACTTTTTCTCAACAACTTTGAGATAAAGTAATGTAATGGTCCAAAAAAATGGGACTCGTACATCTACTAAAAGCTCGTAGGATCTGTGAAACGAAATAATATGTTTATCTATATATTGTTGTATTAACATTTAAAAAAACTATGATAAATAAAATAATATACATGGTTTCTTTCCTACTAAATGGCATTAGGAACTATGGATACTGGTACAGAAAAATTGAGAAAATAAACATCTTTGTTTACCAAAGAGCACAATAATCAAAGTCATTTTTAATAAAATGGATTAAAAAACTTGTGTGTGTGTGTGTGTATATATATAGTTCAGAAACCTTAGGTTATGTATATTTTTCAAATAAATTTTGTTATCTTTAATAATGTTACAACAGACAGATAGAACCAGATGAAGATAGGAATAGAGTGTAATGAGTAGGAAAGGATAGAGCTAGCTCACGATAGGGATAGGGTGTAATGAGCTGGACCAGATAGAACTAGATGAAGATTGGAATATTGTGTCATGAGGGTAACTGGATCGAACTAGATGAAAATAGGGATTGCTGGCCTAATTTAGTAAGTGAAACAAGAAAATTTCCGTTCCTAGTACCATATAGTAAGTTAAGAGCTCTAGATTACATAGTTGAATCGTGGAGTAAATATCCTCGCTTTTGAGTGGAGGGAACTTGTGAAAATATTTGGTCAAAATACGCTAAGTACGTCCGAAAGAGATTCGGTTCTTAACCTTATCATCACCAACAAAACCATACTAGATTGAATTTTAGTCCATCAATGGAGGTAAAATATAATAAAAAAGGTCAAAGGTAACACTTTTGGTTTATTGATGTTTTTACTTCCGGTTCAGTTTAAAAGAATTGATAATAAATACTCTAATACCTTATGTGTAAGAAAGGGGCCATTTTTAGATGTAAGCTACCTGTCTCTGAAAGGAAATAGTGTGGGAAACTATTTAGGAAAAAAACACTGGCAGTAGACCCGATTAGTATTCGAACAATAATTTCCCAGTTATCAGTAGGATAGTCTATCTCGAGAGTAAAGCATTAGAGGCTTAGACCAATCTGTTACTGAAGCGGGTTGCCACCTTGTCAATCACTGGTTAATTAAAATACTTACTTAGTGTTGTAGTCTGCTAATTATCTAAGGAATAAATTTATAAATTTTTTTAGCATTGCACCTTTCTTACCATTATGGTTTGTAGAACTACTAACTAACTACACTAATTTGTTAGAGATTTAAAAGGGTTGATTTAGAGTAAATGCACCCACATTTGTGTGGAAGTAGAGTGGAAATATATTTAGTAAAAACCACCCTCAATACACCATACTGGGATCAAACCCAAACCTTCCCTTCTTCTTCAGTATATGTGGGCTAAAATGAGAGTAGTGCGTTAGATCATGCGGCAAACGATTCGGTGGAAAGACTCATTATTTATTTAGTTAATCTAAAAAGTCATGAAACGAAAATGTATCTAAACTAATATTATGAAGAGGAAAGATTTTTTTTTTGTAATAGATAAACTCAAAAACTACTTGACCGATTTTAAAATGTCTTTCACCAATATAAATCTACATTATCAGCAAGTAACATAGGCTATATTTTATTTTGAAAATAATGTGGGGGGAGGGGGGGTTAAGGGGGAAGCGTCTAGTATTTTATATTTAAAAGACAGCCGCTGATGGCCTGGGAAGTTAATCAAGCAACTTTCACGTGTTCATACGTCTAGTCATGTGATTTCATTTCCTTAAGACAAAACCAATACCAAAAGATTATCATTTTTATTTTTTTCTATTATTATTATTATTTAGCGTCACGTCTTACTAACTGTTCGGCGTATACGCTTTAAGTACTAATTACGCTAATGGATTAGGAATTGGTAATTTTAAATTAGAGGAAGTGAGCCCGCATTTGCTTGGAGGGAGAGTGGAAAACCATTTAGGAGAACCTCCCCCCCCAGTTCACCCAACCGAGATTCGAACCTTGATCTCCTCATCATCAGCAGTCGAGCTCAACACGACAAGCGCTTTAGCTAACTACGCCACCGAGGCGGGTATTATCATTAATAATCTAGTATATTTTAAGAATTTTGACCAAACCCGCGTAGATGGTCGAATGGTCTAAGGCAGTGATTCCCAAACATTTTCACTCCAGGGCCACTTATTACAATACGATATTTTCAAGACACAATTGTGTAAAGTCTGTAATATAAAACATTTTCTATTAAATTTAGATAAAAAATAAAATGATGAGTATCAATAAGCAGTTGAGGGTAAGTATATTCTTCTATTAGTTCCCTCATCTACTCGCAGAGCAAATTGCCAGTTTACTTTAATATTTTCAACAAAAACGTTCTGACTGATGCTCTCAGATATTTCAGAAATACGTCAGCCTATCTTATCATTCAATAAAGACATTTTTGAAATTTATTCTTTGAATTATTTTATAAACATGTTTTCAATAATGACCTAGTAAGCCGGCCCAATCACATTGTCGCCAATAACTTGTGGTTTCGTGTTTTTTGCTTTCCAATTCAGCAACTTTGAATGACGCCTCAGGTGCACTTTCTGAAATTAACACAATTGTTTCTATCTTATTTGTGCCTTTTGTTGTGATGAAGGGTTTTTGGGACTCATCGGAATGTTTGGTGGTTGGATACCGTTTCATTTGTCTTAAAATCGCTGAATAATTGGTCAATCATTCTCCACAAAAGATACAGATAAAAAAATGGTTGGTTACAATCTTCTTTTCAAGTTAAACCTTAAATTATATATCGCTACAACACTTTGGGGGACTTAAGACAAACAAGTAATAGATTAATTTCGATTACAATTTTAGGAAATTTTAGCTGCACACTTCCTAAATTTTGCGGCACACTGGTTAAGAACCACTGGCTTAAGGTGTCACTATCGCGCTAAAATTGTTAGACCATAAAGGATTTTAAATGTCCGAATTCCGTTCGGATGTATTAGGTATAATTTTTTCTTAATTTTTTCCCCCCACTCTCCATCCATTTAACCCAGATTAGCAATGCACTTTGATAAAGAAAATATGTTAAAACAAAAAACTACTATGTATTGTCAAAATGTCTCCTCATTAAAATGTTACTATAACTTGTCTCCGTAGTAAAACATAACTTTAATCATATCACGGGTGAACTAACGGGTATATTTCTCTCACTTCCTCTTTGCGCATTGAAATGCTTCTTGTTGGATGAATAGAAAGTTATAACACGTGGTCGTAAAGGTGGACCATAATGGCACCCGACCCCTACAGTAGTTTATAATGTTTACAGTACTATAAACAATATTCAAACTACCCCTTAGAGGCAGTATTATGGTTCCTTATAAGGTTATAAAAGAGACATGTACTGTAATTTACACATTTGGTAAACGTGAGAAGATTTTAGAACATTATAATTTATGTATTATTAATAAAGGCTTCCTTTGGTCAACGTTCTGCTCCATGTTATGTAGTTGTTTATTTATACTTCTGACACAGTGATTATTAATATATTGGTACCTACAGCAGGGGCATGGGCATCTATCTTGTATAGTCAGTTTAAATATATTGGTACCTACAGCAGGGGCATGGACATATATATTGTATAGTCAGTTTAAATATATTGGTACCTACAGCAGGGGCGTGGACATCTATCTTGTATAGTCAGTTTAAATATATTGGTACATACAGCAGGGGCATGGACATATATCTTGTATAGTAGTTTAAATATATTGGTACCTACAGCAGGGGCGTGGACATATATCTTGTATAGTAGTTTAAATATATTGGTACCTACAGCAGGGGCGTGGACATATATATTGTATAGTCAGTTTAAATATATTGGTACCTACAGCAGGGGCGTGGACATATATATTGTATAGTCAGTTTAAATATATTGGTACCTACAGCAGGGGCATGGACATGTATCTTGTATAGTCAGTTTAAATACATTGGTACCTACAGCAGGGGCATGGACATGTATCTTCTATAGTCAGTTTAATGATATTGGTACCTACAGCAGGGGCATGGACATATATCTTGTATAGTAGTTTAAATATATTGGTACATACAGCAGGGGCATGGACATATGTCTTGTATAGTAGTTTAAATATATTGGTACCTACAGAAGGGGCGTGGACATATATCTTGTATAGTAGTTTAAATATATTGGTACCTACAGCAGGGGCGTGGACATATATCTTGTATAGTAGTTTAAATATTGGACATATATATTGTATAGTCAGTTTAAATATATTGGTACCTACAGCAGGGGCATGGACATGTATCTTGTATAGTCAGTTTAAATATATTGGTACCTACAGCAGGGGCATTGACATGTATCTTGTATAGTCAGTTTAAATATATTGGTACCTACAGCAGGGGCATGAACATATATCTTGTATAGTCAGTTTAAATATTTTGGTACCTACAGCAGGGGCATGGACATATATCTTGTATAGTCAGTTTAAATATATTTGTACCTACAGCAGGGGCATGGACATCTATCTTGTATAGTCAGTTTAAATATATTGGCACCTACAACAGGGGCGTGGACATCTATCTTGTATAGTCAGTTTAAATATATTGGTACCTACAGCAGGGGCATGGACCTATATCTTGTATAGTAGTTTAAATATATTGGTACCTACAGCAGGGGCGTGGACATATATCTTGTATAGTCAGTTTAAATATATCTCAATTAATACTTGGTTTTTAGATATTATTTAAAAAATATTTAGATACCCTTCATTTAATTTTTAAGTCTCTCATTCTTAATGTAATAGTATTATAAATGCAATTAATCCGGACGGGTATTAATATCCGTTGTGCGACAAGAGCTCACGGGGTTGGGTGAGATATATAAGGTGTTAAACTCGCATTGAAGTTTTCTTAACATGTCTTACTACCTTTTCGGGCTATACGTTTATGTAAGACTGACCTAATAAACTTGATTTTAGAGATGAAGGTTACATTTGGAGGTAATATACACCCCTTTTCATAGAGGAAGAATGGAAAGCGATTTTGTAAATAAACCATCATCAGTACACCCGACCAAAATTAAAACCTCAATCGCCCCATATTCAGCAGTCTAGTGACGTCATACAAAAGGGGAGTCCAAACTTTTTTTTTAATCCCAAGGGCAAAATATAATCATCAGTTTGGACCGTGCCCCTAAGGTTATATAGTTTGTTGTCCCAATAATTTGATATAGGCTACAATAAACACTTAATAAACAGTTATGGCGATCTGGTGGTCTAGGGGTAAGGTGTCGGACTTCTACGCTGGCGGCCGGGGTTCAATCCTCGGTCCCGGCACAGTTTATATGATTACCACACCCTTCCTTCACCTCTGACAAGACATCTTGTGAATGTGGGGAATGCCAGGTCTCCACCGTGGTTCGGATTCCACGTTAAACTGTAGGTCCTTCATTTCATCTCACAATCACCCTACCATTACACATTAGCGTAAGTGCGTACAACCCGAACGGGTAGTAAGACGCGGTGCTAATAATAATAATAATAATAATAAACAATTATATTCAATACTTTTAAGAAATTATATTTTTATTGGTAGAATTTTTCAAATTTTACTAAAATAACAGGTATTATCTCCCTCATATGAATTATTGAAATATATGATAGCACACATTTCACAAAACCACTAAGCATCATAAATATATATTATGAATATTTTTACAGATAAAATTAATATCTAATAAAATACAATATTGACAATATTTATATTTCACATCTGCCGTCAAGGCTTCCCTTTAATTTTACTCTAGGATAAAGTGAGGGTCACATTTTCAGGGAACGCGGGTCACATTTGGCCAGTGGGCCGCTAGTTGGACCACAATGCCTTAGGCCAAGCGGCCAACGAAGTGGGTACCCATTGAAGTTATAATGCTAGCTAGATAAATAATACAAACATAAATATATCAATCTGGTTTTTTTTCATCATATGTCTTCATAAATTTGAGGGCATTTATTATAAGCTAACTTGATATCATTTGATCCTAGAATATGCTAAAATATTTTTTATTTAAAGCTATGTGTCTATATATATATATATATATATATAT
>CABFVX010000003.1:230542-272840 GCA_902151425.1 Timema shepardi | reverse complement strand
TATGTATATATATATATATATATATATATATATATATATATATATATAATAAAACTTAAATATATATACATCACATAATTTAAGCTATACTATAAGTATTAGTATCCGATAAACAAATTTAATTTACCAATTCTTTTTTACAAAACATTATATTATTATTACTAGCATCGCTTCTTAGTACCCGTTCGGTTTATACGCACTTACGCTAATGTGTAATGGTAGGGTGATTGTGAGATGAAATGAAGGACCTACAGTTTAACGTGGAATCCGAACCACGGTGGAGGCCCGGCATTCCTCACATTAACAAGATGTCTTGTCAGAGATGAAGGAAGCGTTTGGTAATCAGATAAATCTGTACCGGGACCGAGGATTGAACCCCGGCCGCCAGCACATAAGTCCGGAACCTTACTCCTAGACATCCAGGTCACTTTCTAAACATTATAAATTTTCTATTTTGAATTTTTAACACATTATATTTTTAATTTTGATGTCCAACAGTAAAACTTTCATTAAAACAACCTTCTAATACAATATACATAAAGTGCTATAATTTTATTCTTTCAACAATATTTCAGTAATAACATTTTATAATGTTATTTCAACAATTATAGAAAACATTATTTACCTATATATTAAAGCATATTAACTATTCAGAAATTAATAACAATTCCAAACCTGACTTTTGTTTTTTCTAATAGGCTATCTTGAAATTTTTCTTCAAAAGAAGGCAGTGAAATTGCCCTATACAACTAGAAAAACGTTAAATTTAAATTGAGAAGTTTCGAAATGGTAAACCGGAAAAGGGGGGGCGGGTCTATAATTATAAAAAAACACATATTAAATAAAAATATGATTGGGAAGAAAATTTGGGAGACACCTCATTTTAACCAAAAAACTCAACGTCAGGAAAGTAAGGGGGTGGAGGTTTTTTTAAAAAAAGAGTAAACCAATATTTTAAACTGTGGTATAAAATAGAAATTTACGAGGCATGTAAAAAAAGCACTCCAAATAAATATTAAGTGTTAAAACTCTTAAATTTTTTATTGCAATTTGAGGAACAGGGGGAGGGGCGATTTAAAGATTTTTTTTAGATATAGTAGAAAATTTAAATTTGTGATTGAGGTAGAAGGACAGTATTCCATATACCCATACTCGTCTTAAAATTCAAAATTTCTAGATATAAGTAGTTTAAATGGGAAGTGGGGAATTCAAATTTCAAAAAACTAAAAATAACTACTTTTCTATTGGGTAAAAAACTAAAATGTATCAAGTAAGTATAAATATCACCCTTAATAACTATAAAGCTATGGGGATTTATAGCGAAAGAAGTTTAAAGTTGGTAATTAAAACAATTTTGCTGAGGCAAAAAACTGTAATTTGCCATGTATGTAGAGGGATTACTCAATTAAGAAAAAGTTTTACGTATAAATTATATAGGGTGTTTCACAATTCCAAAGATTAAAAAAAACTAATCAGGGTGACAGAATAATTAAATTGGTCGGGTGGTTATAGGTATACTTCATTCATGGTAGGAATCACTCTCTGAAAGGTCTTTGTTCCTACCAATATCCTACTACATAATAGATTTCTGGTAGGGAAAAAGGCCTTTCAGAAAACAATTCCTATGCTGAACAAACCCAACCTAAACAACCGTTAATATCTGATACCTTTGTTTCAAAATGAAGAAACCGTATATCGGAATGTGAAGCAAGTTACCTCTTGATTCCTAAAATAAATTTAAAAATACCTTTTTATAAAATTTAAAAAAGGAAATTTATTTAAGAAAATATACCTTTATGGATTCAAACCAAGTCTGAAAATATAAATTTAAAAATTTAATCCCGGGACTTGAAATGTATACATATATTTTAGAACACACTATTTCGGTCTGATTTAAAGTTTGGAATTTGGCAAACACTTAAATAAACCATTCAGTATATTTAAATAGATAATACAATTTAAAAATGCTAGTCTTGAAATTCTAAATAATAAGCATAGGGCAAATTAACTTAAAATCTTGCTAATATTATTAAAAATATTGTTTTATGAATGAAAGAGAACTTAAATTGCCATGTTTGTAAAAATACATCACATAAACCATATTTGCAGGAAGGCTTTAAATTTAAAAATAAGGACTGATAAATGAATAAAATAGAAGGGAAATAAACTTATTGATTAACAAATTTAATAATCTAAGATTCTGTATAAAGGATATCAGAGTTGAGAAAACTAAGCTAGAAATCGAAGGGTAGATTTGCTCCGATCTTGCAGTGACATGAATAAAATGAATATATTATTTCAACATATCTTGGCGAGCTACGTTTCTTTTGGAAAACCATGACTATTCTCATTAAGATGTTTCTATATCATAGTATATAGTTTTTTTTATTGTTATTTGGTGATCTATGAAGCTTATTTTTTCAAACATATTTCTGTTATGAAGTCTCTTATTTAGTTTAGCCTAGATTATTTTATGAGCGTGCTTATGTAATTATTGCTTTGTTGCTGGATTGCGTTAGTTTGTAGAAATATATAATTTATTGATTACCATGATTGGTTTATTATTGCCATAGTTAGCTTAGGATAGTACAATGAAACACTATAAAAAAAAGTGTGCATCTGGTTGTTGATCGTTCTCAGGGGTGGCTTAAGGGCAGGTCAAAACGGGTGGCTGCCCAGGGCACTAGCTCAAGAGGGGCACCAAAAGAGTAACTTAACCTAATGGATCATAGGCGTTAGCAGAAAATAATCAATAAACTAAACCTAATTGTAGCCTGGGAATTTTATTAGGCCTGTTAAGCTAAACAATTTTTCATTTTTTGATGCTAAAATTACATTTTACATATTGGTATAATTTCTGTGCCAACTGAATAAAATAGAATTTATTATTTTTATTATTATCACAAATTCTTACTACCCATTTGGGTTATACGCACTTACGCTAGTGTGTAATGGTAGGGTGATTGTGAGATGAAATGGAGGACCTACAGCTTAACGTGGAATCCGAACCACGGTGGGAGGCCTGGTATTCCCCACATTCACAAGTTTTTGTTAATACACGTCATCATGTCAGAGGTGAAGAAAGTGTTTGCCAATCAGAAAAAAAAAAGAATATAGTGCAAGTGGTGACCTGGCGGTCTAGGGGTAAGGTGTCAGACTTCTATGCTGGCGGCCGGGGTTCAATCTTCGGTCCCGGCACAGATTTATCTGCNTCAATCCTCGGTCCCGGCACAGATTTATCTGATTACCAAACCCTTCCTTCACCTCTGACAAGACATCTTGTGAATGTGAGGAATGCCAGGCTTCCACCGTGGTTAGGATCCCACGTTAAACTGTAGGTCCTCCATTTCATCTCACAATCACCCTACCATTACACATTAGTGTAAGTGCGTATAGCCCGAACGGGTAGTAAGACGTGGTGTTAATAATAATAATATAGTGCAAGTTTTTAAAAGTTCTTTTACATCCTCCATCTTTAGAAATTACACTCTTGAACATTTAACAAAAATTATTTTTTAAATCATTCATTATATTAAGGTGTTGTCATATAATAGAATATAAAGAGAACATTGTTAGTTTTCTTTGTAATACTTATCGTTTTGTACAATCTCGAAATGAAACGTTTGGAATATGATTAACATTTATGCCTTCATATAAATTTCCTATCACGCCCAGGTTAACGTTAGGTTTGGGAACTATGTTCATATTTTCCAAATATCGACTGCATATATAAAAGGGTCCTAAAAAGTAGCTCTGCCCGGGCACAAAATTTACCTCAGGCCGTCCCTGAACGATTTAATATGGTATAGTTTGGTATTGCTTTACCACTTAAAGAATGGATAAAACTGCTATTAATTAAAAAAAGGTTATTTTAATCTGTAACTACACATTATCTATAATTTAGGTTACCCAATGTAGCCGTTGGTTTCCAAATGTCCAACGATTAAAGCAACGACATCGTTTTATTTCCGAGTCTAATGTGATTCGGTATTCAAACAAGTGAATGTTTAATGTGCGCATAGGGAGAAATTATCGTGAAACCACAGTTCTATACGATTTTTTTTTATAAAAAGAGTTAACAGTTTTTTTGGAATGATCTATTAAAAATAAATCTAAATAACAAAAGAGCATCAAAAGTACAAAATTATTATTGAATAGCGTAAATTATATAATGAAAAAAAAATATTTATTTTTGCAAAAGATAAAATCTTTTCAATTAATTTTTAATAATTTAAATTCACTTCACATTAGTTTGAATGTATGTAGCTTTTGACTTTTATTATCTGCTGTTAATGAAAAAAAATGTATGTCACTATAAAATTACCACTCAGTTGGGAGTTTAAAAAAAATATTTTTTCCCCCATTAATTATAACAATTTTCCCATCTATAATTTTCACTGTGTCTTTTTGAAATATAGTGCTATCCAGAATTCATTCAACCACAATTAGTTTAAATCAAAATCCTAAATGAAAAGTATGTTACTATGATTAGTTGAATCTCTCTACAGAATTTAATTAGATTTATTTTCTTGGTGAGAAAAAAACCCTATAAATATAGTATTTTATATATATATATATATATATATGTGTGTGTGTACGGTACTTTAAGTAGAGTCAAATAATAAAAAAGTGATATTATTTAAGGATAAAAATGTAATTAGAACTGCATAAATATATTCATACGCCAGGCCAGGGACCCTTAAAAATTGATTTATATTAATGGGGTAATATTTAACATTGTAAAATAGCTAGAAAGACTAATGCTCTCTACTCTTAATTAAATTTGTAAATGTATATAAAATAACATTAATTTACGACGGCCTTAAAATATATAAAATATTTAGATACCACCTGGAATATAGATACTTGGATATTTATGTTTCATTATTATCTTTATTTAGAATAATCATTCTAATAATAAATAAATAAATAATGGTATGGCAACTATAATTTAAATTTTTTGTAATTATTTCCAAAAATTAAAAACTAAGATCTCGTAATTTTTGGGGGGATAAACTTATTCTCAATAAAATAAAATATAAATATATGGTTTTTATAACTAAACATAATATATCATAGCTTTATATTACCAAAATCTAAAATGTATAATCCTATACAATTATTCTTTAATGTTCCAAATAAGATGACAACATAAAAAGATATTCTACAATATTTTAGTTCAAAGGGATTTTTTTTAAATATGATGGGGACTTCACAACCAAATATAATATTTTATTAACCATAACTGTTTGGAGAGTGAAAAAGGGTTCGAGATGAATAGCAAAAGTTGATATAATGGATACCTAAAATAATATTATAATGCAATGTTAGGAAATAAATTACAATATTATCAAAAATAAGATGCATAGATCTTCTTTGGTGGTCACAAAATCTAGGGGTTTACCTAATAGGGTCTAGTTGGCTGTTGACTAGAACCATGTGCCAGAAGTTTATATTTAGAAAATGTATCAGGCTAAATATTTTTCCAATATTATTTAATTCATTTTCATTTATTTAAGCTATTTCAACGTTCATTTTCCTAATCGATTGATTTTATCAGCACATGATTTATAAACTAGCTTAGATCTCGAAAAGACATGACTTCCAGCCCCCAGCCTTAAATTTATCACTATAAAAGTGTAAACCCACTATTCACAACTGATCAATTTTTCGGTTATGCCAGGAATCGAATCTGTGACCCTTTTCTCAATAGACAGAGATGCTACCGACTGAGTTAAGGTGAGGGACTTTTTCAACATCACTCAATACAAATTTAGATATATTTTCTCTATACAGGTGAACTGGCGGTCTAGGGATAAGGTGTCAGACTTCTATGCTGGCGGCCGGGGTTCAATCCTTGGTCCTGGCAAAGATTTATCTGATTACCAAACCCTTCCTTCACCTCTAACAAGATATCTTGTGAAAGTGAGGAATGCCAGGCCTCCACCGTGGTTCGGATTCCACGTTAAACTGTAGGTCCTTCATTTCATCTCACAATCACCCTACCATTACACATTAGCGTAAGTGCGTATAACCCGAACGGGTAGTAAGACGCGGTGCTAATAATAATAATATTTATTAATGATAAAGGCTGTAGCTTGAGTCCCAAGTGGGTGAAAAGGCTTGTGTTCTCCATAATGTGGTTTTCTACAATCTCTTTCGAAAAATACTAGCGGATTGTATTTACCAAAGTTTTTAATAAAGGTACAGTGGAACCTCGTTTATCCGGCTCTCCTTAAGCCCCATTTCAGTTTTATCCGGACTGAATTTTGTATTAGTTAATTATTTTTGTAACCGACTTTTTATGGGAAGAATAATTATGTTTTATTAAAAAAAACTCCTTCAAATACATTAATTAATTAAGATATTGTAATCGCAGAGTGAGTACAGTACTGTACTGAACTAAAACCACAATCAGTGCTATATTACTGTATTTACTATTATACAGTATGCTGTAGCTTAGCTGGAGCTAAAATTGTGATCTGTCAACAACTGTTAGCATGTTTTATAATCTATTATTGGGAAAATAATTGGTGAGCTGTAGTAGTTAGTTTAGTGCATTTTCCCTATAGTTTCCGGATTATCTGGATGTTAGTTAGTNATAAAGATATTAAAAAAATGTCTAAAAATTATAGAAAAATGTTAAGGGTGGACAACCCTTATCACTAAGGGGTATGAAAAATAGATGTTGGCCGATTCTCAGACCTACTCAATATGCTCACAAAATTTCATGAGAATCGGTCAAGCCGTTTCGGAGGAGTACGGGAACGAACATTGTGACACGAGAATTTTATATATAAGATAAACCGAATGGGTAGCAAGACTCGGTGCTAAGGAAAAAGGTTGGTTGAAATAAAAACAAATTTATTTCTGGTTATTATTCGTCCAACGTTTAGATCATAGTTCGTCTCCTCCTACACTTCTTAGACGAATCGGTTTGGGCTCATGAAGGTGTTTGTATTAAATGGTATTAAGTTATCTTTGCAAGGTAAATTCAAGTAATATTTGCTTTTACTTTCTACCTTACTCCTCAATAACTTTTTAATTACTAAAGGAATTGTGAAAATAGACATATTTGGTATTTAGTGAAGTACATTGCCAATAGCTATAGTGATCAGTAAAATTGGTTTATATTATCGAACCAATTAGGATATAGAGTATCTCTTTAAGCAATCCCTTACCCGCATCGGTGGCGTAGTTGGCTAACGCGCTTGTCGTGTTAAGCACTACTGCTGAGGGCGGGGAGATCGAGGTTCGAATCTTGGTCGGGTGAACTGGGGGTGGTTTTTCCTAAATGGTTTTCCACTCTCGCTCCACGTAAATGCGGGTTCACTTCATCAAATTCAACCTTCTCAATTCCTAATCCATTAAAGTAGTTAGTACATAAAGCGTATAAACCGAACGGGTAGTAAGACGCTGTGCTAAATATTATTATTATATCTTTAAGCAAATTAGTGTCTGGTTTTTATATTAATAATACATCTCTCTCATCCAAACGTTGCATAAGACATTAAATTGACGTGGTTGTAATTATAAACAGGACAAAAGGTACATCCCAGAAATTAGACCTTTAGAATTGAACAAGGGAACTTTGTAGTTACGGCCCATTTTGCTCAACTCATCGTGACTGGGCGGCAGCATTCTCCCATCACAATCTAATTTCCATTCTAAATGAAGACCATAAAACCTTATACGTCAATGTTTAAAGGACAAGTGTAAGCCATGTCACACCGGTCGAATATGAAGTTTGGTAGATATATCAATCGTATGATTAATAATTACGTAATTTTTAACAAGAGACTGTACCATAAGATAAGACGTGATATTTATAAATTATAATTTTTCTGATATATAGGTATTAGCATCAAATTTCACAGACTAAAGTGTTTATCTCACAATTTTTTTTCTTCTTAAATGATGTGACTTGAATGCTTCTTTGACTAAACTATTCTTACAGCTCGTATGCTCTTGCTACAGAACAAGGCGAGGCAATACAAAGCTTGCTCGACACACATGTTCGTAACCGCCACTTTGGTACAACTTTAATTCACAACATTAAGCTTTGTGTCCAGTCCATATTCTCTCTTTTTGTCGCTAACCTTCTGTTTTCCATACCTTCCTCTCCGGCGTGTCCTAAATCGCAGTATACCTCAATAAGTGTCTTTACCCGGAATACCTTATCTCTCTCTTCGCGAGATTCAGAGAGGTTTTAGAAATTTCCCGTTAAATCCCGTTCTATTATTCTCTTTACCTTTTAATTTGTCTCTTTTATCTATATGGGAAAATGTGGCTTCCTACCATTTTATTTCAAATTTATTACTTTTTCCTGTAGAGATTTTACATCTCATATTAGCTTTATCAGTAAATGTTAGAATCTTTACACCAAAGTATTTTTGTTTAAGGAGAGAAAGAGCACTTCAAATACCCTTCCTAAATATAAATTCGTAATGAGTAGAACCGTAAACAAGGAGGGAAAGAAATGAGTCCTAAATTATTATATTCTTCAGATACGTAGAAAGTTCTATGCTACCACTTTTATAAAATAATTTATTAAATCTCGACCATATTAATTAAGCTATCTTTTCTCTTTTCACCCTTCACAGTTTAACTCTATTTTACTAAACTTATCTTTATCAAATCACCACTAATATACACTACTTTACATAACATATATTTCCACCATTTTTTAACGATTCTCTTCCAAATTATATTTTTTATTAGTTTTCCTTTTTACTTTCTCGCTATCTTTTGATAGAGAAAGTATTGTGATTGTAAATAAAAATCAAATTCGAGATTTTGATTAATCTCGATATTTCATAATACCCCGAATCCGAAAAAGTGGTTTTTGAATTTCCATCCGTCTGTACCTCTAACTAGAGCCTAAACTATTTTAACGATCGAGCTAAAACTTGGTATTTAGGGTTTTCATAGAGTTACCACGATGGTTTTTTGAAACTGGATATTTAACTCTAAAATTAAGGGTAATTATCTGAAGGGTAAAAACCGATTGAGATTATTTTCTCAAAATCGGCTCTAACAATTTTGATTAAATTTCATTAATAAGCATTTATAAATATTATTAAAAAAATGGCTACTCTCAATACTTATGCAAAATGACTTTAAAGGCTCCGATCTGATTTGTAAACTCTCATTTTGTATCATATCTCCAAAAATATTTGAGAAATTAAATTATTTATCATTAATAATATGTAGATCTGTTTATGATACACATATTTTAATCGAAGCATATTTTTATAAAACCAAAAACTTTCAAGCTATACGCAAATATATATTTTTTCATTTTTCGAACACTAAAGGTAAAGTATGGTGACCATAAAAAAAACTCACCTGAAATCTTGATGGATATTGACGTCTAATGACCCCCCTAACCCTAAATAAGTTGATATTTCAATATCCAAATGTCAATATGTCTGTTTGAACTTAAAATTAAGAGTAGTTTAAAAAGGGCAAAAAAGATAAATAATAGACTTTCCCAAAATTGTCTCTAAACGATTTTGATTAAAATTCGTATCTAGGCGTTGATTAAGATTATAAATAAACTGACTATTTTGATTTTTCCCGTGAAAATGAATATTAGGATACGTAAATTTCTGCTTCTTTTAAGTAACTCCGCAACTATTTGAGATACTTAATAAATTATCATTGCAAAATTGTACTACTATTAAAAATAAAAATATACATTTATTTGAATTGTATTTTTATAAAAACAACAGTGACTGAGATGGTAGCAAATATATTACTAAAATTTTGTTAGCTTTAGTTGTAAAAATAAACTTCTTAAGTCTTAACGCTATTATACTCTAATGCAATAGAGTAGTTAAATATAAGTAAGTAACTCAAAAAGTTTACATTATTTTTACTTAAACCTCTTAGTAAAAATGTTTGTGTAACAACGATCTATATTCATTTTAGACTCAATAGTAAATATTTAAATTTTGTATTGGACAAAATTTGTAAATGAGGAATTTATTAGCAAATCGACGACATGAAGCTGTGCAACACCTAATAAAATGTCGAGAATTTTAACCGGAAGTCGACATTTTAATATAAAGTGTTGACCCTTGTGGACCCAATATTGATTTTTTTTCCCTCGGTCCAAACACACAATTGAAGACATTAATTATTTAAAAATAAAATTATGAAATTTAAATCCACGACTCAAAAAAATGTTTTACACAAGGATAGTACAATTTAATCTTGGATTTGCTAGTTTATATTATTTAGACTCGCTTATTTTACGATTTTTGAGTAAATATTTCTATTTTTAAACAATAGAGCGAGAAAGTCCGTACGGAGCTACGTACCATTTATTTATAATAATAATTTCGTCAAGAATCTTTATTTTAATCTTTGTTTTATTTTATTTTGTGATTTTTAAACTCCACCTTTATCTTATGGTACATATCTATCTTGAAACTCTCCTACAATACACATAAATTTACCAATTTATTATAATTTTTCGATATTTTTTTTTTAGTTTCCTCATTATTATAGTACCAAATAAAAAAGTTCAAAAGAAAAATGGATAGGTTTTATGTGATAACAATTTGATTATCCTAAACATTCTAAGGTGGTTATATTTTCTCAGGCGTCTCTCTTGTAGTAAGCCAGGCCCCGTCGGGTGTACAGAGAGGGCTTTATCTTAAATGGTTTTCCACACCCTTTAAATGCATATGTGGGTACAATACCTCTAAATTCAAACACCCTAGTCTCTGATACTTTGGACAGAGTAACTAGTTAATGGGGTGTGGCTGTGTCATGTACGTGAATACGTTTATGTTACGGGTTATATTTTTTTTAAATAAAATATTTATATTTGTGTATTTAGGATAAAAGCAAGGAAATCAAATAATTATTGTGTTACAATATAACTTTATTAATTATAGGTCTGTGATACGAAAAGTACGACACAAATGGCATTAAAGATACATCGAGATTTCTGGTATTCTAACACCCTATTATATTCACTGTCACTACTTTAAACTAATGTTGTATATACAATCGATAGATTTTGACGACAGCTAACGATTAAAACTTAAACGAACATCCTAGCTTCTCTGAGTCAAAAGTTAAACTAATTGAAAATCTCGATACGCAGCAAAATAACCTCAAAATGGCGGCGCTTCCCCCTCCACCGCACCCGATGCGTCACTGTTCTCGCGTATCGTAATGCATTCTTTGATCCTCTAGCTATCCAGTGGTATAATTTAATTTTGGATGTAGAGGATAGATTCGAAGCTACAACGCCAAACTGTATCCCCCGATTTTGTTATCATTAGGTTTTTTGGATTGCCCGCGTATGGAAGAAAATTTAAAGACGTATTCACGTAAAAATCAATTACTCTTCCTTTACTAATATTTTGGAAAAACCTATTACTTTGAACATCAGGGTGTTTGAAGATTTAGTATAAATATTATAAGGTATGAGGCTTTTAGTTATATAATGTGAATGCTTGGGAAGGACCGTTATATAAACTCATCTATAATACAGACATTGTAAACTTTCTTCTAGTGATGTCTTGAGTGAAAGTAAATTCGAACTTACCTACAGTAAAAATTATCTCAGAATACTCACTAGTCAGTAGTGATAGGATCCTTACTCGTTGGTGCCTAATAGATTGTTATCACACGGTAACACATAAACGTAATATATCCTCTGGAAACAGAGTGGTAAGCCACAAGGCACGTGGTAAATATCACCCAATGAAAATTGAGATTAAATTTAATATTCTTAAGTAAAAACGTTAAGAATGTCAAAATATACCCAATCAATGGCGTAAAAATAAATATTTAGGTAAAAACTAAAATAAACCACTTTATTTAGGTGAAAAAAAAACTGCTGAAATTTTCCAAACGAATAGTAGTAGATTCATGTTATTACTAGAAAATTTTAACTTTCAAGGGAACTCAAAATGTTAGTGTCATCGGAACTTAAGTTCACCATCCAACCCAATTTTGGGACACTTCTATCAAATCCCTAACTTAACATCTAACCTCCCTCAAATCCATTTTACCATTACTCTTCAACGTATCGGTCTACATACAGTAGCCCAATGGCTTCTTTGGTGCTGACTGACAGCTCACAGTTGACTTTTGACAGTCAACATACAGGTATATATCTAAATTATGGCCGTCAGAAGTGACAGCTGCCAAATCTACGTTTTTGCAGATCATATGGTCCAGCGTAGGAATACATAATTTAGTGTGGTAACTTTTCAGAGCTTTTAGCTGTCAGCTGTGAACTGTCAGCCAGCACCAAAGAAGCCATGGGGCATGTATAGGTATAATGAATGTATCTTCAGTTCTTCCTACATAAATGTTATGTACACGCCTGTTATCATCACCAATACACGCCACATGATCACCTCAACTCTGACTGAGAGCTTTAGTTATCAATTATCACTTATATGTTTGGAAATGCATAAAGAAACTATCGAATTATTCATAATAAAAATATATTTATTCTTAAAATTTGTATTTATTTAAGTCTAATAGAGGCTCTGTGCATGTGTATCATACATTATGTTGTGTCTGTTAAGTATAGTGTGAATGTTACGTATGTCATGTATGTAATTCACTGTATATTATGTATGCTATATATTCTATCCATGTTATTTATGTTGTGTATGTTATACATGATTAATTTTTTTTGTCGTGTTTTGTTTTGCTATGTTTATTTCGTTTTGTCGTGGGTCTTTTGCTGATCTTTTGATTTTTTTTATGTTATATAATGTAATTCTATGTATGATATGTTTTATGTTTTATTATTTTATGTTATGTATGTACGTTTTTAGTATAAGTATTGTGTGTATGTGTGTTATGTTATATACGTACGTATTTATTATATGTATTGTGGGTGTGTGCATAAAGATTATTTATATTATTTCTTAATCTACACTAATATTATAAAGAAGAAATATTTGTTTTTTTGTTTGTAATGGATAAACTCAAAAACTACTGAACCGATTTTAAAAATTCTTTCACCATTATAAAGCTACATTATCAGCGAGTAACAGAGGATATATTTTATTTTGAAAATAATGCGATGGCGGGGGAGGGGGGAGGGGCGGGGTGGAGGTGGAAGGGTCTATTTGTAATGGAAAAACTCAAAAACTACTGGACCGATTTTAAAAATTCTTTCATCAATATAAAGCTACATTATCAGCGAGTAGCATAGGCTTTATTTTATTTTGAAATTAATGCGTTGGGGAGGGTTGAAGGGGGAAGGTTCTAGTGAAATATAAAGCTATCACGATAAGCCTGAGAACCTTCACTTTCCCACATAAATCTACCGAAAGGCTTCCTCACCGTTCCTTCTCCGATGTCGTCCACTTCGCAATGCAGTATGGGGGTGCTGCCCATCTGCGCCAGGACCACCGTGCAGTTGTCGGAGAGGAACACGCGGTGCGGGGTGAACCCCTTGACGGGACCGGGTAAGATGGCGTTGGGCCTTGCATTTGAACCTCTGTCTAGGTTCTCCCACGCGTCTATCACCACGTCGTTTGGTGATGGCTCGTAGTGGCTGCGATGACCTGAGGAGAAGAAAAAATATTATTATTAATAATATTATTAGCACCGCGTCTTACTACCCGTTAAGATAATACGCACTTACGTTGATGTGTAATGGTAGGTTGATTGTGAGATGAAATGGAGGACCTACAGTTTAACGTGGGATCCGAACCATGGTGGAGGCCCGGCACTCCCCACATTCACAAGATGTCTTGTCAGTGGTGAGGGAAGGGTTTGGTAATCAGATAAATCTGTGCCAGGACCAAGGATTGAACCCCGGACCCCCAGTGCAGAAGTCCAACAGCTTACCCCTAGACCACCAGGTCACCGCCCTGAAGCTACACCAATAAACAGTTACCAATCTTTTGAACTCAAAACCGGAAATAGTGGCTCAAAGCTGGGAAAGCTGATTAAAAAAATATATATGTTTGTTTTTTTAGCACCACATCTTATTACCCGTTCAATTTATACGCTCATGTAACATTCACGTTAGTGGTTTTATGACTTATGAAGGTTTTATTTAGAGGAAGTGTACTCTCATTTGCATGAAGCGAGGGTAGAAAACAATTTTGGGAAAAACCACCGTAAATACACCCGACCGAGATTCTAACCACGATCTCCCCGTCATCAGCAATCTAGTATAATGCGACAGTAGTGTGTTAGACTATGCTTCCACCGAGATGGGTTCTAATATTATTTTATATTATTTAAATACCGATGTAACCCATATAAGTGTACCGTTTATTTATTTTATTTAAGAGCGAGCAGAAGTGCGCTTAAGTTTAGATAAGTATTTTTGACTTTTTATAATATTTGGAGTGGAGGGGTAATGGCAAACTATAAAGGGAAAACCACCCTCATTTCACTAAACCAGATTCTAGCCTTGATCTTCCCGACATGGGTTGTTGAGTATATTGATAGAGTGACGCCCTAGACGATATGACCACCAAAGAAGGTGCTAAAATTAACTGAGCGTGGTTAGTTTATTTTCTGTGAATAGATAGTAATTTCATTCTAAAAAAAGTCTTAATTTTATAAAAAAAAATACTAGGTTAATGTTTCTAAATTCAGATGGGTGGCCATGTAATTTTTTTGTTATATTTATTTCGATCTGTTTCCCGTGGTAGTGAGGGTGAAATTCATCTGGACAAGACCATAGACAGAGGGGGGTTAGGAGAGTTCAAACCTACCTGAAATTATGAAAAAGGTATATATATATATATATATATATATATATATTTCATAATTTTTCAAAATTACATGGCCACCCATCTGAATTTAGAAACATTAACCTAATATTTTTATAAAATTAAGACTTTTTTAGAATTAAATTACTATCTATTCACAATATATTCACAATATTCATATACATATATATATATATATATGATTTTATTTATGATTCTAACAATATCAAAATTAAGGTACAAGTAAAAATTAGGGGGCTGTGCTGCCATAAAAAAACACTTCAGAGAGTGGCTAGCTGTGTTTATTTAAAATTTTCCTTATCCTCCAGAAGTTAGGGTGCTATGTTGCCATAAAAGAAAATATTATCCTCTCAAACTATTTATCATTCCGAATTTTTTTTGTTTCCTACCCTTCCGGAAATTTGGGGATGTGCCCACCAAACCCCCTGAAATTATTAGCCGGCTACGGCCTTTCATCTGAACTTACCAAATACACTTTTAACCCTTAGATCAAGTAGGTGATAAATGTTATGTGAAAAATATCAAATAGACACACACTTTATATTCAGCCAATCCAAGGAGAAAAAATCCTCTTTCCATTGGCAATCAAAATATTTCACGATGGAAATCTTGATTATTTGAACGACTGGATATAAACATTTTTTCCATTTATCTACAGTGTGTGGATTTTCACGTGGTAGCATACTCACCTACATATTATACACAAACAAGTATCCAATGTTGTTCTCTCTGGTATTCATTGTGTGGCTAACCCAGTGCAGCTATTTATTTGTTTAAAAAATATATAAAAAAAAATAAAAATGGTACAGTGCAACGCAAATACTTTCTCTTGCTTTTATTTCAAACTAGACATTTATTAAAAACTCGCAAGATTTATGAAACGAAATAATAGTTATATACATAGTTGTACAAACATTACTCCAAATATCTTAAATTAAATATAAAACATTATTACTTACTCTATGGCATTAGCAACTAGGAACACTTACAGAAGAATTGAGAGAAGAGAAACATCTTTTTCCACCAAAGATCATAGATAAGATTCAAATTCATTTTCAAAGAGATGAACTAAATAATTTATTTGATTATAGCTAAAAAATATTGGTTTTATAATATTATATTTCAAATTAAATATTTATATATTAAATAGTTCTACAACTTTAAAACAATAAGTTATTTCTTATCTCAAAAAGTTTCAGAGAACTTAGGAAAAATTGGAAATTTCCCTCTTGTAAAGTAGCCTCATTCATTTTAAAGAAAAATCTTGATTATATTATTATTAGCACCGCGTATTACTACCCGTTTGGGTTATACGCACTTACGCTAATGTGTAATGGCAGGGTGATTGTGAGATGAAATGGAGGACCTACAGTTTAACGTGGAATCCGAACCACGGTGGAGGCCTGGCATTTCCCACATTCACAAGATGTCTTGTCAGAGGTGAAGGAAGGGTTTGGTAATCAGATAAATCGGTGCCGGGACCGAGGATTGAACCCCGGCTGCCAGTACAGAAGTCTGACACCTTACCCCTAGACCGCTAGGTCACCCATCTTGATTATAAAAATCAATAGTGTTTAGATATAAAATTGAATCAAAATCTTTTGAGTGAATTTCTATAAAAATCTATCTTTATTTTTATGCCTTTCAGTAAACTAGCGTTAAATTTAGTTTTAGACTTCTACATCTAAACACCCCTTGAAGAGATATTATGAAGGCCCAGATACCAAGTTATAGCCAAATCAGTAAAATAGGTTCAGCTCTATCCCGGGCTATAGACAGATGGACAGACAGACAGATGGTATCGCGAAAATAACTTTTTTTTCAGGGGGTATGAAACTCTGATATTTATCGAAATCTCGAGTTAGAATTTTTGGACGATCAGAATAATTTCATTCTGAAATTTAGAGAGAAGATAAAAAACCTTTATGTTATTTATTTCAACCTAGCAAATTTATTAATTTAAGATATTAAAATTCATATTTTAAGATTCGGATTTCAATTTACGCATGTTAAGAACTCTTCTTTCGGTAGATATCACGCAACGCTCATGATATATATATATATATTATATATATATATATATTTAATAGTTGTCAAAATTTTGAAGTTTGTATTATATTTTAAAGATAGTTCAAAAGATATATTTTTTGAAAATGTAGGTTTAGATATTTTTTTAATATAACCAAACCACAGCTTAAATGCATTGAGAGCTCTGAAAAGATTGCATCAGAAGTCTTACTAGTAGTTCTGTGAACAATAAACCTCTCTCACTCCATGTTATTATCGTTACTACAATCTTATTAGTAGTTCTGTGAACAGTAAACCTCTCTCACTCCATGTTATTATTGTTACTACAGTCTTACTAGTAGTTCTGTGAACAGTAGACCTCTCTCACTCCATGTTATTATCGTTACTAAAGTCTTACTAGTAGTTCTGTGAACTGTAGACCTCACTCCATGTTATTATCGTTACTACAGTCTTACTAGTAGTTCTGTGAACAGTAAACCTCTCTCACTCCATGTTATTATTGTTACTACAGTCTTACTAGTAGTTCTGTGAACAGTAAACCTCTCTCACTCCATGTTATTATCGTTACTAATGTCTTACTAGTAGTTCTGTGAACAGTAAACATCTCTCACTCCATGTTATTATCGTTACTACAGTCTTACTAGTAGTTCTGTGAAATGTAGACCCCCTCCATGTTATTATCGTTACTACAGTCTTACTAGTAGTTCTGTGAACAGTTGGCCTCACTACCCAAAAGTTATTCTTGTACTATAGTCCTACGAATAGTTTTATGAATAGTAGACCTAACCACTCCGTGTACTTAAAGTTCCAAAAAAATACTAGTAACATAAATATTAGATTTCACTCCATGCTTTTATTACTACTATATTCTTATGATTTTTCTTGGGCTTCTAGATTTTACCAACCAATCTCCCATAATCTCTCCTAGGACCTGGGATTTATATTTTATCTTAATTATCATGTTACAGAAAGAAAAATGAATACTATTTTTAATATTTCAAAATAATTATATAGTGTAACCATTTCTCATGTGATTTAAGAAGCCAAGACTCGTTAAATGTCAGATTTATAAAAATAATACATCTATGTCATTTTTCGGATTAAAAACTAGAACAATTTGAACTACATATGCAGTGGCCATACAATATAAAAGATACAAGGTTAAGAGAAAATATTCAAAAGTAATTAATAGAGTTAAATTTGGCACGTGAAATTAAAATAATCTAAATGTTTTTAAGAATAAAACTAAAATAGAAGAGAAGAATTGTTTTAAAATAATCAAAATAGAAATTCTCAATAAATTAAAAAGGGATATACGAATGCAAACAAACGCTTCTTGCATATTAAAGTTTATTTTATCACCACGTCTTACTAATCATTCAGGTTATATGTTTATGTACTAGTTACGCAAATGTATTAGGTATGAAGAGGGTTGAATTCAAAGGAAATGTACCAACATTTGCGTGGAGAGAGAGATAAATTTAATGGGATAACATTTGGGGAAAACCTCTCTCAGTAGGCTTTCATCCAGTTGGGATCGAACCCCAATCTTCCTATTACCGATCGTCTAATTTATTGTGAGAGTAGTTCCTTATACCATGTAGCCACCTAAGTGGATTATATTCAGTTAAAAGTTTGGGATTATGATTTTAGAATTTTGAGTATATGTACTTGCAATTTATCCAAAGATAATGAGAAACAATTGATGATAATATACCCAAAATTAATTCAACGAAGACACAAACCTGACATAATCTACAGTAAACACTACTAGATAAGTATGTATTAGAGAATGTATTTCCACTAATGCATAGGGAAATTAGATATAAAAGAATGTAATTGGACAGATAAAACATAATTTGAAAAATGATTCACTAAATATATGCCAGGTCGGGGACAGTTAGAAAAGTAAATAAAACAAAATACGGTCGATAAAAATACAAAGATAAATAATAAGAGTACTTCTGTGCTGGCGGCCGTGGTTCAATCCTCGGTCCCGGCATGGGGCATGATAACCAAACCCTTCCTTCACCTCTGACAAGACATCTTGTGAATGTTGAGGAATGCCAGGTCTCCACCGTGGTTCGGATTCCACGTTAAACTGTAGGTCCTTCACTTCATCTCACAATCACCCTACCATTACTTATTAGCGTAAGTGAGTATAACCCGATCGGGTAGTAAGACGCGGTCCTAATAATAATAATAAGAAAGGGAAAGCAATAACAAGAAGGAAAGAAAAGTGATTAGAATGTAGAAGGGAATAAATAAACAATGACAAAGACAACAAAAAGGTCATATATATAACACAAAGTGAGACAGAAAAGAAGGATCTTTATAGGAAAAAGAAGAGATTAAAAAGAGGACAACATAAAATAAGGAAGTGTGGTTGCACTCTGAATCCGACGAGGAAGAATGAATGAGAGATTATGAAATGAAAGAATAAAGTAAAAGAGAGAAAGAGACAGAGGTATATGGATGTGGGGCCCCAGCTATGACTCGGCCGACACCCGGGTAACACGAACCATCGATCCGCGGGGGCTGCTCTGGGACGTCGAGGGGGAGGGGGGTTACAGGGGGGGGAGGAATGTGCTGGTTAGGGGGAGAGTAGAAAAAGTGGGTGAGAAGGGGTGCGCCCAGCCACATCACTTCCCTTCTTCCCCTGATTGCACTGGAAGGGAAGAGAAAGAGAAAGGAAGATTTAAAAAAAATTCCCTTCACACATCGGAATCGGTTTCCTTTTTATCTGTATTATTTATTTTTTTTCACGTTATTTTCATTCACACCCACCAACGTCCTTCCCCCTCCGTCACCTTCCCCCGAAAAATAGGATTGTGGTTCCCTCTTTCGACTGAGTATTTGTCTGGTGGCGTTGATGACTCTATGATCGGATGGCTCGGGGGGAAGGGGGTAAAGAGTTAGAAATTCAACAAATGAGGTTTTTTTTTTTGTGTCCCCACACCACATGAAGGTTGGTTTGTTGAAATGTTCATTTTAGCTAATATGGACATGTGTGAGACAGTAAGCAATTAAGTAAATTCATCAAATAATCATAACCCCCCCCCTCCCCCAGCCCTTTACAACATTATCCGTTAATGGTAAAATGTTAAGCTGACTCGTTAATACACCTAAACGGGAATCGAAAAACCACTATCTCGGGTCGAGGGGTATTAAAACCAATGCTCACACTTGTCGTTGAGATATTTGTTATATTGATAAATATTTTAATAATGGTTCTAATTTTGTTGAACTATTTTTTATTAAAATATGCCACAGTGACCCCTAAAAGAGAGTTTTACTGTATACATTTTAGTTTTAAACATAATTCCACTTTGAATTTACAAAAAAAAATAAAGTTTGTGTGTGTGTGTGTGTGTGTGTGTGTGTGTGTGTCAAATAATCATAACTGAACCATCAGTTATAGAAAGTGCTATTAATTATTTGATCCGATATAAATTTTAACTTGATCACCGAATTATGATTAAAAACATCTCTGAAGTCACCTTTGTAATATGATTGGACCAAGTTAATAATTTATTTAACTGTCACAAAAATAAATAGTTACAATTGTTTTATCTATAGCACCAGGAACTCGAAAATTAATTGCACCGCCCACAGGAATAAGAGGCCTATTCATATATAGAGCTAGTTATATCCAGACCACCTTATTACACTCTATCTCTATTTAGAGCTATCTATATCAGTGAACCTTATTGCACCCTCTCCCTAAATCTAGATAGTTATATCCAGTCCACCACATTACATCCTATCCATATCTTGGGATACTTCTATCGGGTCAAACTTATTACACCCTATCCCTACCTTGAGCTAGTTATATTCAGTCCACCTCATTACACCCTATCCCTATGTTAAACTAGTTCTATACAAACTACCTCATTACACCCTATCCCTACCTTGAGCTAGTTATATTCAGTCCACCTCATTACATCCTATCCATTTCTTGAGCTAGTTCTATCGAGTCAACCTTATTACACACTATCCCTCTCTTGAGCTAGTTATATCCAGACCACCTCAATACACCCATATCTCTATTTAGAGCTATCTATATCCAGTGAACCTTATTGCAACCTATCCCTATATCTATCAAGCTATATCCAGACCACCTCATTACACCCTATCCCTATCTTAAGCTAGTTCTATACAAACTACCTCATTACACACTATACCTACCTTGAGCTAGTTCTATCCAGTCCACCACATTACACCCTCTCTCTATCTTGAGAGAGTTATATCTAGTCCACTTAAAAATTAAACCCTATCTCTTTCAGGCCCAATCCAATATTATCTTCCATCTGCGTTTAAGTCCGCCACATGGTAGCTTCCTATTGGGTTTGCCTAACACTTTTAATTAAACTAATATAGTGAAGGCTATTAAAAAGTACACTACAGTAAAATTATGACCATACTAATATAGCTATTTAAATGAATCAGTTGGTTCGGGTGCCATAAGTCTTTTTATTAATTAAGATAAAAGCTATAACCTTTTATATTATCTATTTAAAATATTGTTGGTATTAGTTTTTAAAAGAAAATAGGTAATTAGCCTTATATTAGCCGTTAGTTTTATTATTTTTCTTTATTTTTTATCAGAATTCTGGAGAAACGACGTATTTCCAGCTGTTTAATATTTAATGACCATTTAAATCCATTTTGGTGGCCTCTTATTTTAAGGTGTCACGATGATGGTATAATTGGGGTTCAAATCTCGGTCAGTAATATTTAGCACCGCGTCTTACTATACGTTCGGGTTATACGCTTTAATTACTAACTACGCTAATGGATTAGGAAAATAGGAAGGTTTATTTAGAGGAAGTGAACCCGCATTTGCGTGGAGGGAGAGTGTAAAACCATTTAGGACAACTTCCCCCCTCCTCCAGTTCACCCGAACGAGATTCGAACCTCTCTCCCCATCCTCAGCAGTCGAGCTCAACACGACTAGCGAGTTAGCCAACTACGCCACCGAGGTGGGTCAAATCCAAGTCAAGCTTTTTGAGTGTGGTTATGCTTAGTGTTTTTCCTTCCTTCTTCTGCGCAATTACGTATTTATTTCCTCGAAATCTTCCTCTTTACTCAAACATATTAGTGAAATTAGTACAAAAAGAATGTCCAGAGCTGGTAGAAATATGAGTTGATGAAATCATATACATATATATTTCTGTTACATAGACGTACAAGCCAATGGGTTGTATGGCACAATTTAAAAACAATGACTATTTAATTTAAGTGTGGTCAGGATTTTTAAAGAATGTTTTTATCTTGGTCTACATTATTATTAGTACCACGTCTTACTACCCGTTCGGTTTATACGCACTTACGCTAATGTGCGATGGTAAGGTGATTGTGAGATGAAATGAAGGACCTACAGTTTAACGTGGAATCCGAACCACGGTGGAGTTCTGGCATTCCCCACATTCACAAGATGTATTGTCAGAGGTGAAGGAAGGGTGTGGTAATCAGATAAATCTGTGTTGAGACCTAGGTTTGAGCCCCAGACCCCAGCACAGAAGTCCGACACCTTACCCCTAGACCGCCAGTTCACCTCTTGGCCTACAAGCTCTACAACCATTTTGTTAAGATATGGGTTCTAATATAAAAAGCATTCTTTTTTGCACCGTGTTATACTACCCCTTTTCACTATACACTATATACTAATTACGCAAGTGGCTATTGGAACTAGGAAGGCCTTATTTAAAGGTAGTGTACCAAAATTTGCATGGATAAGTGGAAAATTCACTCTTAGTACACCCGAACAAGATTCGAACCTAGATCTACTTAACATCGGTCCTACTCTACATGAGAGTTGCGCGTTAGACCACGTGTCCAACAAAGTGGGTAGGCTGTCGATATTAATTATTAATCTTCAAGTAGGATGAAAGAAGTTGTGTCAATTATAAGGATTTAGTTTTTCTTGCAATCATTTGATCTATTTACAGTATTAAGAAAAATATTAGGAAAATGGAGATAAAAACGAATGTACACAAATATAAGTGAAGAAAGCATGAAATGATTAGGTTTTTATAAATCCCTCAGTACGCCAAACTGGGATTAAATCCATAACTTAACAGTTATCGGAAGAATTGTAGTTAATCCTCTTGCCCAAATATTTTATTTTATTTTTTAATATTTGATTTAAGCTGTCTTCTTACATGAATGGTCTCTTAAGATACTCACAATATTAAATAAGGATATTTTCTTAAATTGAGAAATGACACCAGTGCATGGGAATTGAACCCAGAACATTTGACTTAGTACACCATGGGTTTGAGACCACTAGCTATCCAGGAATATTCCAGTGCCCAAGGTCATTCTTCTCTCATGGTTTACAGCAGAGTCTGTAATGAACGTTTGGATATTTTCGGTTACATAATGAGTGATCAGTTAAGATTGTGAGTTATCAGATAACGAAGCGACCATATACTTGGTGGGCCTTTTTGAATAGATATCTACCCTAGGCAAGAGACCAATTCTGGATAGCCCAGTGAGAGAGCATTGGGGCACTAAGGTAAATGTCTCACGTTCGATTACCAAGTCTAAGGATCATTTATCAATTTTAAATGACAAGATATTATATAATTGCTTATAGCCGTATTTAAAAAATCCTGGTGGTCTAGGGGTAAGGTGTCGGAGTTCTGTCTTAAGGGTCCGGGGTTCAATCCTCAGTCCCGACACAGATTTATCAGATTACCATACCCTTCCTTCACCTCAGACAAGATATCTTGTAATGTGGGGAATGCCAGGCCTCCACCGTGGTTCTGATCCCACGTTAAACTGTAGGTCCTCCATTTCATCTCACAATCACCCTAACATAACACATTAGCGTAAGTCCGTATAACCCGAACGGGTAGTAAGACGTGGTGCTAATAATAATAATAATAATTTTCAATTAATCTATTGATTTTATTAAAAAATATTTAATAAAATAGAAAATAGTGGATGTATAGGTATTCAAGGTCAACTGTATGGATTGTACGAAAATAATTATCTCAAATATTCAAGGTCCACTGTATGGATATGAGCAAGATAATTATCTCAAATATTCAAGGTCAACTGTATGGATATGAGCAAGATAATTATCTCAAATATTCAAGGTCAACTGTATGGATTGTAGTAAGATAATTATCTAATTTTTTTTTAAGCAGACGATATCTAGTTCGGTTGTCTTATGTGTAGATTATTTTCCGCTCTGGTGTCACAGAGCTTTTCCCGAGGTACACCGTAGGAGGTTGTCTACAAGTACTCTTAGTAAAATGATGTGATGTCTATGGAGGACCAATGGGATTTCTAAACATAGCTTAAAACTAATCTACCAACCTCTGGTGACCATTGGGATAGTTCCCCTAAGATAAAATACCCAAAGTGCCAGCCAGGAATTGAACTCGTGACCCCCAGTCTCGTAGCCAAGTGCACTTGCCACTATACAACGGGTTTGGCTTCTCAGTTGTTTATAAATACAAATAAGAGATAAAACAGTTTATTTATAAAAAGATTATATTCAAAATAAATATTTGGAGAATATGTTTATAATATATATAGTATAATCACTTTATATAAATATATATATAAAGTGATTACATGTATATTTATATATAAAGTGATTACATGTATATTTATATATAAAGTGATTATATATATATATTTATATAAAGTGATTATATGTATATATATATAAAGTGATTATATGTATTATTATTTAAAGTGATTATATTGTGTATATATATATATACTATTATCACTATAATCAACATATATATAATCAAATTAAGTGATTATATACACTCACATATATATGTGTGTGTATATAATCACTTAATTTTAATCTTATATTTTATGTTAAACCTAATATATTGAATTAAATAAAATGAAAATTCTATAAATTAATTTACTTACTATTTTAATTTTACTAAATAATATTAGTGTTATTGAGATATATATTTATATTAGATAAGTATTCATCCGTAACGCTTTTGAAAGGGGATATAGATAGATTCTAATATCTACATAGTTTTACTGTGGTATATCAGTGTTTGTTAACATATTGTTTATATTTAATATTGAATTAATACTGTTCATGTTGATGTTTATTTCATTAGTAAGTATACTTATATCTGTTTCGGTGGCTGCATGGTCTAAGGCACTACTCTGATATTAAATAGACCACCGTTAATGGCGTGATCAGGTTTTGATGGTGGTTTATAATAAGTAGCTTTCCACTTTCTGTCCACGCAAATTCGGGTACACTCCCCTTAAATGTAACTTTCCTCATTCTCTTGCTTAGTATAGAAGCTTATATTCCGAATGGGTAGTAAGATAAGATGTTTAAAAAAATTACTTATATATAGCTATTTATATTTGTAATTTTAAATGAGTCTCTTTATTAGTTTCTCAAAAAGTGTCCCTATGAATAAATGTTATTTATTCTTATCGAGGGAAGATATTTAAAATGAATGGTCGGTTGGGGAGGGGGAGATTGTCAGGTTAACTATCTACACTATATTATTATATGGGAAGTTTTAGCGTCAAGAAATGTAAGAAAAGTCATTACGTGTCTTAGGAATACTTTATATTTAATATTTATATAAATTTTTATATCCGTATTTAAAATAAACAAATGCTACTTATCGTCCTATGTTTCTTGTTAGTTAAGTCATAAAGTTACATCCTTCTAAGTTTAGAATGTATTATGTTTTTCTTAAAAGTTGTCGAAACTGTAAGAAATAAAATAATAATTTAATTTAATGTTCACTATAAAGTTTACATTTTGAAACATATAAACCCTATAAGAACACAAACATTTTCATCTGATATCGGAATGTTTCTCGAAAAAGATTTCATTGGAGAAACCTTATTTGATTGCTTGATAATTTACTAGATCTACTTTGACGTATTCGTAGAAGAAGTCATGTTTTCTGCTATTGTCATATTTTATAGATATGATCAATACTTTTCTTGAGGGATAAAATTCCGTAGAACAACTTCCTTAGGAGTGGAAGTAAAGTGGTTGATCCCATATCGATTGTGACACGTGAAAGAACCGGGGTGTGTATGTGAAAATACCATTCCTGGCAAAATTGGTAGGCCCATTAGAGCTTGCTCATAGAAATTCTGTGTGGAGGGCAATGGAGATCCACTCCTATTCCCGTGACCCCTAGTACATGAGATTTTTACCAGATGGTGCGGGCAGCACTAGCTAGCTGATTGGCGAAGTTTACGTATATCTCTGGATGGATAGAAATAACTTCAAATTAAATTTCCTGGTTTTTTTTTAAGAAAAATAATCTGTATCCTATAAACAGAATAAATTTACTCACAAAATTTGGCTAAAATATATTATTTTTGTAGACCTAGTTTATAAAAAAAACATTTCTATAAAAATTTGACTTATATTATAAAAAAATAACCTAGGTCTGTACATACAATGTGGCTTTTTCAACGAGGATGATAGTTTGTTCATACCAGGAATGGTCATATTATTAAAACATCTGGTCCGCTATTAATTTTTATGGTACATAGTTACAAGTGTGCGATATTATTGTTCAAATGGGTTTTCGTATTATTTTTTTATGTCGAATTATTTGACCTAAATGGTATTTAATGTTGCCATACAGTGTTACTTTTTTTCTGGGTGTTAACCAAATATATTCCGTTATAATATAAATGTTTTAAAATAACTTTAAAAATAGAATTAGAGTAATATTAAGTGTAACTTTTTCATTTAAATACATTTCACTTTTAACGTTTCAATTCATATTATGATTTATATAATAATAAGTACGTTATTGATTTAAAACAATAAACATGTTATGGATGATTTAGTTAAAGACATCATTTGCGGTTATACCATTATCTATAAAATAATATAATTTAATATAATTGTATATAAACTTGTAAGTTTATTAAATCTACACCCTGTTTACCCTGAAACGGGTCAGTCTCACCTGTAATGGTCACACATTTACCCTACAACCCACTACATAGTGGAAGCTTGGAAGGCAAGCTTGCTACCTTTGACGGTAAACAAAGAATAAACTTTGTCACAATGTATTCTGAGAACATTTTTTTTTCTTTACAGACAGCGTACAGGCTAGAGCAACGAGTATGATGGGATAAAATAGAAAAAGTAGGTTTCCTTTGATGTCCCTGAGAAAAAATAAAGAAAAACACTAAAGGGGACACGAAAATGTTTTTTTTTTTAGAGAATAAGAGGACAGCAAAGGCTGACCGCTATAAGTAATACTATACCTAGGATTTCCTATGAATGGACACACATTTTAGAGATGTTCTTAAAAATAAGAACATATTTTCGTGATTAACATTGATAACATTTAAGAGGGTGACCTGGTGGTTTAGGGGTAAGGGGCTTCTGTTCTGGGGGTCCAGAGTTCAATCCTCGGTACCGGCACAAATTTATCTGATTGCAAACCCTTCCTCCACCTCTGACAAGACGTGTATCAATCACAACTTATGAATGTGTGGAATGCCAGGTCTCCACTGTGGTTCGGATCCCACGTTAAACTGTAGGTCCTTCATTTCATCTCACAATCACCTTACCATTACACATTAGCGTAAGTGCGTGTAACCCAAACGGGTAGTAAGACGCGGTGCTAATAATAATAACTATGAATGATAACATTTAACAAAATTATTAGTGGTACGTCATAGCTCAAAGTGCCAGAAATATATCGCATGACTTGACGTATTAATACTTGAAAAATCTATAAAAAAAATTAATTGTCTGATACATCAATTCATAAGAAAATGTATTTTATGTTTATTGCTGACAATTCTCTGTACATCCTTTTCTCCATGTCTTACTACCCGTACGGGCTAGCCGCATATATTAAAAAGATAGTAAAGTCTATGTTGGAACACAAAGGAAGTATGTCAAAAGTCGAATAGAGTTGTTTGAAGAAATAATTTGAAATAAAAATCTAATTACGCTTGGCAGTGATTCTAAATGAAAGAATTGTATTCACGAAGATTTCGGTGGTTCTGAGGTAAAGTTCTTGCCTTTGGACCCGATGTTGGTGGGTTCGAACTCTATTAGGATGTACGAATTTTTATTGAGCAGTAAAATTTTGTGGCACAATTTCCTTCGGGGTAGAAGTAAAGCCGTCTGTACCAAGTTGATTATGGTACGTATCATGATTATCGAGGGTATGTGATAAAATAATTCCTTGCAAAATTGGTAGGCCTCTTCGCTCTCGCTCATAGAAAATATAATGTGCTGATATAATTAGTCGTTTCAGAAAGTGCACTTTAAATTCATAAAATCAAAAATTAAAAAAAATATATTCATATATTAGAATAATATTAGTAATAATTTTATTTCATATATATATTTTATGTTATAAATATGTGCTACACCATGTCTTGAGGTTAAGTCAAATATATAAGAATATCAAATATATAAGTTTAAATACTAATCATGTTGCTAATAATATTATTTTTCAAAATTTATTGACTTGAATGTTTTAAAATACACAATTAAACGGAATAAAATGTAAAATTATCATAATTATGATTCAATATAATTTTAAGGATAAGAACGATTTCCAAATTTTTTTTTAGACCCGCATCTTACTAACCAGATATGTGCTCACATTTGCTTGGGGGGAGAGAGTGTAAAACCATTTTGGAAAAAACCACCCAAAATACACCCAGCACCTAATCAATCTTTAATCTCCCAGTCATCGTCATTCTACTATTTGGGATAGTAGTGCGTTAACTAAAAGGTAGCGCTTGTTTTAAATCGTTCATTAAATTTAACTTGAATATTCTTACACACAGAAATGAGTAATATGATGTCAACTAAAACTTGATGGACAAATATATTAAGCCACTCAAAAGTTTACTATCCCGATTTTAAATAAAATATAATCTCAAAACCATATCAAAAAGTACCAACTATTTATAAATACTATCGTGATCAATCATATTCCTTAAATATTTTTTATAATAGATTTAAAAGACTTCTGAAAAAATTACGAGTTTTTGGTCTTTTATTATTATTTGCATAAGTCTACCAAAAAATACTCTAATAATAATAATAATAATAATAATAATAATAATAATAATAATAACATTATAGTATTATCTTAAAATCTAATCAAGATTATTTATTATTAATAATTAAAAGTTGAAATGTTTCTTAAGCTTATGCAATGCATCCTCAAAATGAAATATACATTTGAAAGGGATAAACCCCACAACTACTATATAACTAACTCTACAACATTAAGTAACATGAATTATGTGTCTAAACGGGATGAACAACAAACTACTAACTAACAAACAAACTATCGGCCTTCCAAGTACTATAAAGCTCATGACTTTCAGAACGTAACTAGTCATTCAAACCTATTCTGAAAAGCTACATTATATCCTCAACTTGACAACTAACCTCCTTAAAAAACATTTCACAGTACAAGATGATTCATATTATTTCGACACGAATGGTGTAAATAACAATTTATTGCCTCAAAATGGTTCAGTATCGAAGGAAGTTTACTTTATCTCGATATAAATGGTGAAAATGTCATCCCTTCAAACTCAAACCACAACTGAATACGTCATTTCATATTGTTGGCCATTATTTAGATTATTGTGTTGTCAATATAGTTTATTTTGCGTATAATCTCTTCTTAAAATCGTCCAATGTATATGGAAATTAGTGTATAATTTTTCATCTAGATGATTCCACAGTAAAGTGATTAATGATGTCAAATCCAGTGAACTCTGTGGCCATAATTTCTTAGATATGATCTGGTCATCAAATAAAGTTTGCCTCAGTGCTATGGATTCATGTTGAATTATTATTATTATTATTATTATTATTATTATTATTATTAGCACTGGGTCTTACTACCCGTTCGGGTTATACGCACTTACGCTAATGTGTAATGGTAGGGTAATTGTGAGATGAAATGGAGGACCTACAGTTTAACGTGGAATCCAAACCACGGTGGAGGCCTGGCATTTCTCACATTCACAAGATGTCTTGTCAGAGGTGAAGGAAGGGTTTGGTAATCAGATAAATCTTTGCTGGGACCGAGGATTGAACCCCGGCCGCCTGCATAGAAGTCTGACACCTTACCCCTAGACCACCAGGTCACCCTTCATGTTGAAGTATTACAGGTGGCGATTGTCCTGTTGAAAGTAGCCCTGGCGTAGCTCAATTTCATCCACATATTTAATAAATTCCATGAATATGCGTGTGTAAAGTGCGATGTATATAGTTCCATCTAAAAAAAAAAAATTGACCAACTACTATCTTTGGATATTGCACACTATACTATCAACAGCTACTAATTTTGTGTTGGATGAAACTTATTTTTAAATGGAAGGCCAAGTAAAAAATATAGTTTTATGGACTTGTCTTCCATCCTTATCCCACACGTTTCTCCCCTCCCTTACCAATGTTTGAAATTAGAACTTAATGTGTAGTGTGCTATGTATAGTGGTCCTCCTTCCAACTTTTATAAAACTAGATTATTTTTATTAACTATTAATCAAATTGTTAAAAATTGGATGCCGCTAGAAGATATTATGAGTGGTAATTCGCTTGAATAATTTTTATATTAGACTTCACTAGATGGTACCATGTAAAGTGATCTTAAGACTATTTTTTTTAATGAACTTTGAAAGTATAAAGAGTGACCCTAATTTGTATATGTTACAAGAATTAGACGCCTTTAAAATATATTAGAAGAGTAGTCTTCTCAAGCAAATTTAAAAAAATATTGTATGTCTTTAGATGCTATTCAGAGTGATCCTGCTATTCGGAATGATCCTCAACTTTGTAATTTTTAAAAATTGGAAGATTGTATAGTAAAATTTGAGTTATCACTTCTATTATTTTTACTTATATATTAATATGCATCTGGAATATACTCGTAGTGGCCATCACCAAGAAAATGCTGAAAATTGTATTCCTGTAGAAATTGTTTTGTCTAGTTCATAACTGGTACCTTTTTGAAAATTAAATCTAATTAAATGTTATTTGAAGATTGATATTCGTCCCTTAGCTTCATACTCGAGAATATAGGAAATATATATCAATGACTCTTTTTAAAGCTAGTTCTTCTTCCAAAATATTTTGAAATTTATTATTTCTATAAGCTATTTTGAGTAGTGAGGAATTTCTTAAATTTGGATTGCTCTAGAATTTATTTCAAACTAGCCGGTCCCAGACTTATTAAATTATCTAAAATCTATTTGAAATGGTCTTCCCACTTTTTTTTTATGCCTCTATAAATTAAACAATTTTCTCCTTGTATGGATTTTTCTAGAAAATTATATAACTCTATAAGTTGTTTGAAAGGTTCTTCGACCGGAAATGTTTTTAAAATTTGCTATTCTTATTAGAAAGATTGAATGGTTCCCTTCCAGAATACTTTAAAAAAAAATGTTTCAATAAGATGTTTGAATTATTTTTTTCAACTGACCAAAATTTTCAAATTGTATACTTTCAAAAACTATTTGAAATGTTCCTCCTTCAAAAATAATTCAAAAGAATTGTATCTATAAAATATTTGGAGTGGTCCTCACCTAGAAATTTTTGAAAGTTGTATGACTAGTTATAATGCAACACACCTGATTTTTTCTATATGGTTTAGTAAGATAATTAAAGTTGCCCTCTTCAACATATTTTTTGAAAATTGAACGCATCTAGAAGTAACAGCACTTGGATTTTTAGGAAAGGGCATATTTCAACTTCATATTTCATGATTTGAAATTCATCCAGGGGAAAGCAAACTTATTTCAGGGGGGATTCTTTCCAGGGGAGCAGTGCCCCCTGCTTCCACAGTTCCACTGCAACTGTACCAATTTGGTCATTTAATAGAAAAATTGTACAAAAACATATCTAAGGAATGAACTAATACAGTTCGTAACTCTTGTGATGGCATGAAACAAAACTATAAAAACACTTTCTAATAGATGCTCTTCTTTAAGGTTCTCAATGTACTGTGCTGTGCACCCTTATTTTTATATAATATGTTTTAATTGTGCGGCGAACACGGGCCGAACTTTTTACCTCCTCCTAGACTGCTTGGACCACACTGAGTTGTGATTTGGATCCTAGATCGGGCAGCATAGACATTTGCAGTGCGATGTCGTCCATTACGCAGAAGGAGCTAGAAAGGGGGAGGATCGGGGTTGAGTGTTTTTGCAAGATCGACAGATGGTGACACTGACGTTGATAACTTTAGAACTATTTTCTTTAACACCATTAATTTACGCATTAATTTTCCTTTGTTTTCATTATTAGTGATCTAAATTAATTTCTCTTTGGTTTTCATATGTTTAATAGTCATTGTTTATTTTTATGTAAGAACTAGGTCTAAAAAAAACATTAATGTTTTGCCACCTTTTGGCGGTTTGATACTATATGTGGGGCTTTTTTTTGTGAGAGACGCGTAAAAAAAAGGCTTCTTGGAGTTGGGGAGTTGGTCATGGATTCCTCTTCTAATCTACCATTTTGTGGAGGCTATGCAGATTTCCGTACTCGGAGTGATCACTAACCTAGTGACAGAGAGTAAGGGTTTGATTTAATCATTCTATTTGGTGGTAAAATGAACTCGGTGAGTTAAATTATACTATCTTCTTTAACGTCATATTTCGGCCTGCATGTTTTGTAAAATTAATGTTTGGGAAAAAGGTGGTGAAAGGTTTATGTTTTTATTATCTCTCTTATTATAATTTAGTTACTTGTGGAGCATCTGTAATGCTACTGGGGAACATCTTGCTTACAAAACATTTCTTTGGTGTATTATTTTAATGTTAAGGGTAAGGGCCATTATTGCATTTGTTGGTTTTATCGCAGTTTCGTTAAGTCATCATTGTCATTAATTGTTGTTGGGTATCTTCAGTTATGATATTAATGTTAGTGTTTTCTTTATCCTTAATATTTTTATGTGAACTGTTGTTATTGGGGATTTTCATTTATGCTATTCCTTTTTATTTAATTTTTTTATTCTTATATGTGAACGGTTGTTATTGGGAATTTTCATTTAGATTATTAAGAACATAATATCTGGAATCTGTGATGATCAATAATTGTTATCATTCCTATCCTTATTTTTAGAATTATTATATTTCTCTGGACATCAATTCCTTGTTCCCCTTGCACCACACACTAAAGAAGAGAGGAGAGCATGCTTAATTAAGGGAGACTGTATAGTACAACATTTTAGAATAATAATTTCCAATGTTAAAATACTTTCAAGAATATATTTATCATGTATGGTGTGACCACGTAGTGGGAAAAGGTAATTTTCAAGAATTAAATTGAAAAAAAGATTCAGCTAATTATAATCATGAACAAAGATTGTCTATGTTACCTTTAATTTCCCAGCATAAAAAAGCTATAAACTTCATGAAATTTAATTTAAAGACATCATTTACATTTTCACTATAAGAAAATCAATTAAATATTAATTATAATTAGCGTTATCCTAAGTATTTTCTTTTATTATTATATTTGTGTAAAATTGAACATTTGAATAAATTCATCTCTCTTGCAATAAACTGCCGATGCAAGGATATCCAAGTTTGAATCCCGGTTGAGAGTATTGAGGATATTGTTTTTTTCTAAATGGTTCTACCAAAATTACCATCCTATTGAAAATGCTGGTACACTTCCTCTTAATTCAAACTTACTCATTACAAAACATTAGCTTAAAGGGTATACATGCGTATAATCATAGCGGGTAATAAGCCAAGGAATTATTTTAAAAAAAAATGGCTTTATGAGTTCTCCCTACATACGTAAATAAGGCACTGGTCTAGTTTTGCTATTATAGGGTAGCCTGGTGGTCAAGGGGTAGGGTGTTGGACTTTTTTACTGGGATCCGGGGTTCAATCCCCGGTCCCGGCACAGATTTATCTGATAACAAACCCCTCATTCCCCTCTGACAAGACATATATTAATCACAACTTGTGAATGTGAGGAATGCCAGGCCTCCGCCGTGGTTCGGATCCCACGTTAATCTGTAGGTCCTCCATTGTATCTCACAATCACCCTACCATTACACATTAGCGTAAGTGTGTATAACCCGAATGGGTAGTAATATGCGTTGCAAATAATAATAATCATAATAATAATAATAATACTTTTTGTAGGCCTATATTCTTCTTGGTTTAATATACCAAGAGGAAATATTTGAAGGCAACAGCTTACAAAATGAATATTATAAGGCATCGCCGCATGCCTTTACTTGCCTTTTGACTTCCTTTTGGATTTCATTTGCGTCGGTTCGGGAGGTTCTCAGTTATTAAATTCTTTCAACTTCTTTAAAACACATATTTAACTACACCGAGAAAGTTGTATATTTTTAACTGGATAGAAACATGTGCTTTATATTTAAGAGATCTAGACTGAAATGATCATAAACCACTTCGGGAGTTATAACATTTAGACTCTAATAATACTTTTAACTTCAACCAATATTTTTTAAAGGTTTTGATATTCTGAAATGTTCAGCTCCAAATTATAAAAGTTCCATGTCACAGAGATAAACGAGATAAACCAAAGAGGAGATTTAGGAACACTAATGTTACGTTTTTGATAGTGTCATGTTTTATTTTCGTAATAATAAGTCGTTACCATTGTTTGAATTGTTAGATTTCCGCCTTGAAGGACTTGAATTATAGATATTTTAACTATACATAGTGCCTCACTACCGGAACAACTCTCCTCATTTAGTTCAATTAATAGGCGGGATGAGATTATAATTGAGAGTTGGGAAACTATTAGGAAACCTTTTTCTTAAAAGTTCATTTTATAATATTTAGAATAACAATTTTGACAGAAGTGGGAATGACTTAGACCCATCTACTTGTATTTGGTCGTTTATTACAGAGTTTTTATTATTATTTTTATTGTTTATTATTATTTTTATTATTATTATTATTATTATTATTAGCAACTCTTATTACTACCCGTTCCTCTTGTACGCCTTTACGCTAATGTATAATGGTAGGGTGATTGCGAGATGATATGGAGGACCTACGGTTTAACGTGTCATCCGAACCACGGTGGAGGCCTGGCATTCCCCACATTCACAAGATGTCTTGACAGAGGTGAAGGAAGGGTTTGGTAAGCAGATAAATCTATTCCGGGACCAAGGATTGAACCTCAGACCCCCAGCACAGAAGTCTGACACCTTACTCCTACACCGCCAAGTCAACTTTCATAATTTTTAAGTTATTTGTTGATATAATCTGAAAGGTACAGGAGAAAAGGAGGGGATATTCTATTTTACTCTTATATTTAGTGCTGCCATCTGTTAGACAATCATGATATCAATCCTATGCACTTTAAGCTATGATTAAAAGAGGTCTTTGCTATATTTAAATTAGATAGTAAAAAATTGCTGGGACTTTTTGAGGTTTGATATATACCTCTTAAAAATACGTAAAATTACGCCACCCCCATAACCCTTCTACTCCTTATATGTTATTGCTGTATAGTGTGCCGTTAAATAATCTTATAAAAATAACCTTCAATTAGACTTGACCTTCCTCTTAGAACCTTTCACGTCTCACAAACAGAGACACAAGTCACGGCGAAGACAAAGAAAGCAAACAGCTTCCAGGGAGAATGTTTTTGTGCATACAAGGGAAAAACCTTTTCCCACAGGGACCATTTCTCTCACACGCCATTTGAGTCGTGTAGAGAAACATTGCTGTTCCCTTGCAAACTGTTTGGGTCAGTTGGAAAACGGATTGAACCAAGGTCACTACTTTGTTGGTTTTATGACCAAACATTATTTTAAATTAAATAAATTAAAATATATCTCCAGTAAAGGATATAAATTATATATGGTTAAATTTATTATTATTATTATTAGCACCGCATCTTACTACCCGTTCGGGTTATACGCACTTACGCTAATGTGTAATGGTAGGGTAATTATGAGATGAAATTGAGGACCTACAGTTTAAAGTGGAATCCGAACCACGTTGGAGGCTTGGCATTACCCACATTCACAAGATGTCTTGTCAGAGGTGAAGGAAGGGTTTGGTAATCGGATTAATCGGTGCCGAGACCGAGGATTGAAACCCGGCCGCCAGCATAGAAGTCTGACACCTTACCCCAAGACCGCCAGGTCACCTTTTTAATTTAATACACAAAATTTCTTAAATATCTTTCACTAGTATCATATAATATGACTAAAACTTTCATTTTTTCTCAAAGCGTTTGTGATCAAATGGCATATTATAATTATTATTAAATTTATAATATTCTAATTTAATTCTTGAACATTGTTACTGCTTGCCACCATTACTTAGTTATTTGTTTTTATTGATATTTTCTATTTGGATCTATTCAACAATATATAAAATTATTTAGCTATTATTAACTATCTTATTTTCCCGCGTAGATATTTATATTTGTAAGGTACTGTTGTACTTTTCATTTCTGGCCTGTTATAGGTCTCACGACTCTCGGCCAGCACTACAATAAAGGAAATTAAAATTGAAATTAGCACGGCGTCATACTACCCGTTCGGGTTATACGCACTTACGCTATTGCCTAATGGTAGGGTGATGGTGAGATGAAATGGAGGACCTAAAATTTATTGTGGGATCCAAACCACGGTGAATGTCCTGGCATTGAGCTCCGGATACCCAGATCAGATGTCTTAAATCTTACTCCTAGACCAGCAGGTCACCCAATGGGTTATATAGTAATAACAATTTTTCAAACGCTGATTAGGCTACTATTTAAAGAAAATTAGACTAAATAAACTTGATTCAAAGAGTATTTTATTGAATTTTAAATTAAAAGTTGTTTAAAAACAAATTAAAAATGATAATTTAAGGCTGAACGTACCCTTTATGATGTCATTAACACGTTTACATCTTTTATCTGAAAATCTCTATGTTTCTGAAATTTAAAATTCATAATTCTAGAAAAAATGTATTACAAAATGTATCAACGGAAATATTCATAGTTATATAGACTAATATAATATTTTTATGGAAGCCGTACAACCAAGGCCGTAAAAAATTTCATAAATGCGTTTAATCTCTATATGTAACAATACAGAGAATATGAAAGGTTCATAAGATTTTTTGTATCATCTATAGATCGATAATCTCAGACATAGTATCCCCCCCCCCTAAATTAAAAGGTACGTTGCACTAAAAATATTTTTTCTCTTATTGTGATTAAAATAGAAACATCATTAGAATTTCGAAAATAAATAAATTATTATATTACAGAAATACTCAAACAAAGATAATAAATAAATTAATATACACTGTTACAAAAACATTGAGAAAATAGGAGCATCTCTGTCCACCAAAGATCATAACAATCATTAGTATATTTATAATAAGAGACGCAATAAAAAAATATGTTTGCCTATAACTCAGAAATTATTGGCTTTATAACAAATTTAAGTGAGTCTAATTTGAACAGTACAATAATAAAGGGATGTTTTTTAATCTAAATAGTTACACAGACATTTCCAATTTTGTTGATATATTTGCAAGTATAGTACCCTCAAATTCATTTTGACGGAAAAATGACATCTATTTTGTTTGCAGTGTTATACATTGTTCAGATATTAAAAGAAAATATCCAAGTCATTAAGGAATATTTTGAAAAATTAAATATTTTCTCTTTTGGACCTTCAGTTAACTACCCTTAATTTTAATACTATAGAATTATTCCAAAAAATACTAATGGGAGCCTTTTTTTACGTTGGGATATTTGCTATGTTTTTCTTCTATTCGAGCACACTCAGGAACATGTAGTTCTTACCTAAGCAAATAGAAAACAAGTGACACCAGGCTGTGTGAAATCCACCAATATAAAAATATTGTTTCTAATATATTTACAGGTGACCTGGTGGTCTAGGGGTAAGGTGTCAGACTTCTGTGCTGGTGGCCGGGGTTCAATCCTAGGTCGCAGCATAGATTTATCTGATTACCAAGCCCTTCCTTCACCTCTGACAAGACATCTTGTGAATGTGAGGAATGCCAGGCCTCCACCGTGGTTCGGATTCCACGTTAAACTGTAGGTCCTCCATTTCATCTCACATTCACCCTACCATTACACATTATCGTAAGTGCGTTTAGCCCGAACGGGTAGTAAGACGCGGTGCTAATAATAATAATAATATATATTTATTTATTTTCCTCTACGTATGTGTAATTACGATGGAAAGAGCTACTATGTACAGTAAGTGATCTATACTCAACCAAAGGGTTTTTAGACTCCCCTGGGAGTTGGCCAAGTTGGCCAAATATTGTTGTTTGTCGTGGTTTGGGGGCCCCTTCTCACAAAATCCCGAGCAGTAAAGATTTCTCCCTCGGTGCGATCAATGTCTAAAACCCCTAGAGGAAGAAAATAAAGGGGAACTCTTGCCAAAGTTTTGGTTGTTATGTGTGTGGGGGCAGGGGGAGGTAGGGTGTTGAGAAGAAATATAAAAAAAGTATAAAGAGGGGGCTAAATAAAAAAAAAACTTCAGCTCATTTTTATAACTTTTACGTTAAAAAAATACTCTTTGAGAATGACACTTGAGAAATGAAGTAGCCTCTGTTACTGAAGCGTTAGAGGATGATTTTTTTTAAATTAAATATTTAAGAAGTTATATCAAAGAATAATTTAAAATAAATATCTTACTTGGATAATAAAGTGCATTACCTTTTAATACTCATAAATTAAATACATTTCTATGGTAGATACCCGCTTCGGTGGCCTCGTGGTCTAGCGCACTACTCTCGCAGTAGACTAAACTGCCAATGTCTGGGAGATCAAGGTTTGACTCTTGGTCAGATGTACTGAGGGTGCTATTTCCAAAAGAGTTTTACACTCTACTTCCTCTCAAATTCGGACACAATAACTATAAATATAACTTTACTTGTACCAAAAACCATTAGTGTAACTAGTACATACGTTTATAGCTCACGCGATTAATAAGACACGGTGCTATTAAAAAACTATGATATATAAGAGGAAGGTAAAAAATAAATTAAAGATACCTACATTTGCGTGGATAGAGAAATTGGGGAGGAATGTAGGAAAATTCACTCTCATTGTAACAGGACTGTACTTAAGCTCCAACATATTACGTGATGTCAAACTATATTATATGGTCTGGGTAGTTATTCCACATGCCTATACTACACGTGTTTCACCTAAAAGGTATAGTATATATTATAGTATATAATATATATTATATTATATAAAATAAAATATTATATTAAGGAATTATATATATATATTTATATATATACATATAATACATCTAGTTTTTGTTTAAGAATCCCTAATCGATTTCTAAAATAAAATGGTGATTATATTTTCCACTTATGTCGGCAAAATTATTAATGTGTCTTTATAAAAAGTGATAAAACTTATTAAAGTATTCTGTATCGATTAAATTAAAATAAAGAGCGTTCTAGTTTGTTTAATTTTATTTAATTAGCTAGTCTGAATTATTAACGAAATACATATTATTGCTTGAGTATAATACTTATAGTTATATAGAGCTTGAATTAATATTTATTAATAACATTTAAAATAGTTTATAGTTTCGTCCTATTTTATTTTTTTATAATCATTTAATATGTTTAACGCTAAGGTTAAAGTACTAATATTTAGATTTTTTTTGCATTAATTTTATATAACATATCTGAAAATAATTGTATTGTTATATTTATTAATTTTAAAATCAAACAAGAAATAATTTGTTCCTAATTCGTATTAAATATCTAGTATTGTAATGTTAATACTCAATTGTAAAAATACCTTAAAATATAATATATTTTTAATTCTTTAATAGTATTAAAATCATTAGATATAAAAATCCTAAATGTTGTTTCAGTTGTAAGATTTATTTGAATAAAATAGGTGACAGTTGAAATATTAACAAAGTAAATAAAAATTGGGTTGCTAAAAAAATCCAGACCATTAGCTTTTGAGGCCTTCTTAACTGTCTCGTAATTTACTCACTTTGTATATAATATATTTTGCCCATTTTTTATTATTATTATCATTATTATTAATAACTATTATTATTAGCACCGCCTCTTACTACTCGTTCTGGTTATACGCACTTATGCTAATGTGTAATGTTAGGGTGATTGTGAGATGAAATGAAGGACCTACATTTTAATCTGGGATCTCGAACCACGGTGGTGGCCTGGCATTCCCCACATTCACAAATTGTGATTAATACACGTCCAATCAGATGTGAAGGAAGAGTTTAGAAATCAAATAAATCTGTGCCGGGACCGAGGATTGAACTCAGGACCCCTAGTAGAGAAGCCTGACAACTTACCACTAGACCGCCAGGTCATCTTTAATATAATTATTTGGTTAATAACCCTTCTGAGTTAGTAAATGGCCTAGGGAAATATAATTTGAACCTAAAATAACTTACGGCCTATAAAAGTTATTTACCGTTTTTCTATATAATAATAAGGTATTTTCAAATCTCTACCTGAATTAAACTTTGGATTTACATATATATGCCAACGTTTGAAAAACGTTTTAATCTTCACTTCATCACGTAAAAAAGAAATTTCCTCTAATAATCAGTATTGGCTCAGTAAAAACTCCTACCTTAAAAGGTATTCCGATTTACAAAAGAGACCTTGCTCATTAGAGACAAATATTTATATGAAATAAAAAGCATTTTCATTTTGATCTTTATACTTGAAAGGCAATACAAAATGTTTTTATGAACATTGGAGTAAATAACTTACCGATATTAATGAACTCATATAAAAATGTGTTTACTATTTTATATTTTCAATTCTTTTAAGTTTTCTATAGTAAGCTACTCCTTTATGCATATTAAAATTCATTACAAATTCCAGGCTATTTATGATATTTTCTAATTAATATTTTGTGGAGAGATAAGTCTCCAGTTATTTATAATTTTAGCATTTTTGTCAATCAAGAGATATTTAAAAAATATTGTTTAGGTATTTGGTTTCTCTGATAGAATAATCAATTTTAATGTAAGATTGAAGTTAAATTTATATACACTAGGTATGTATGATATATTCACATACTAAGATATACCTTAAAACTATATGAATTAAAAAATAGGTTTTCCTCTACATTGTTAAGAGTTTTTAGGCACGGTACTAGGGAAAAAAAAGGAAAATACAGAATTTCCATCCAAATGGTTTCCTTATATATCTGCCTTTTGCCAACAATGCTACTGTTCAAATATTCAGAAGATTTCACCGAATCGTTTAATAAAATTTCATCCTCATTAAAATATATTTTCGACTCTTATAAAACTCGCTAATGTATCTAGAACTTTCAAATATTATCTGAGAATGAATTAAATAAACTCTTAGCGTCATATCAGTAATTTTGTAAGAAAACTAAATTGATTAATTCACAGTAAAACTCCATTGGACCAAACAACGTTAGTATGGAATTTTGGATGTTCCTAAAAACCTTATTTAGGAAAACAAGGATAACAATTCCAAAAAATTAAATATATTTTTTTGGTTAACAAGCTCAAAGTCAAATAAGAATTTTAAGAAAGAGTGATCTAATAATAAATGCTTAACTTATACGTTAATAATAAAAGTAACGCACTCAGGTTTTATAATAATTAATTTGAGAGGTAAAACTTATTTTAGTCATTCAAGATAGAAGTCAAGAATAAATAACAATGAACTGGTGGTCTATCGGTAAGGTGTCTGACTTCTGTTCTGGAGTCCGGGCTTCAATCCTTGGGCCTGGAACAGATTTATCTGATTACAAAACCCTTCTTACAACTCAGACAGGACGTGTATTAATCACAACTTGTGAATGTGTGGAATGCCAGACCTCCACAGTTATTTGAATTCCACGTTAAACTGCAGGTCCTCCATTTCATCTCACGATCACCCTACAATTACACATTAGCGTAAGTGCGGATAACACGAACGGGTAGTAAGACACTGTGCTAGTAATAATAATAATAAATAATAATAATATCCAAGTCTACATATCTTGATTTAATTGACTAAAAAGATATTACATAACAATTTAAGTAAATGTAGCATATAAATGCGTTACATATTTTATTATTTTCCCATAATTCTCCTCACTACCTTTATAATGAATATAACATAACAAATAAATAAACACCGACATTGCCTTGTAAATACAAAATAATAAAATTATATATTATTTCCTATACACTAGTTAAATATAAAAAAATTTGATCAAACTCATTAAACAGTAGTTTAAAATTTATAAAAATTCTGTATACCAGTGTTCTTAAGCTTAATCCGAATTTTCGCTAATCCAAACAAGTTTTGGTCTCGGTTAGTTCGTATTAAAAAGGTTATAGTGTATATAAAACTAGTATTTATTTATTCTATACTAGCAGTCCCACACGGCGTTGCCCGTGAACCACTGTAGTATAATAATTATATAAGCTTGACAACCCCCCCCCCACGCTGCCCGTTACCCACTGTGGTATCATAATTATATAAGTTTCACAACACCCCTCCCCCCCCACGCTGCCCGTTACCCACTGTGGTAT
>CABFVX010000003.1:166617-230403 GCA_902151425.1 Timema shepardi | reverse complement strand
GCTGCCCGTTACACACTGGTATAAGAATTATATAAAGATATTTAAAAAATGTCTAAAAATTATAGAAAAATGTTAAGGGTGGACAACCCTTATCACTAAGGGGTATGAAAAATAGATGTTGGCCGATTCTCAGACCTACTCAATATGCTCACAAAATTTCATGAGAATCGGTCAAGCCGTTTCGGAGGAGTACGGGAACGAACATTGTGACACGAGAATTTTATATATAAGATTATTTATTAAAAGAATGGGAGAAGAATTATTAGAAGAAGGCCTATTTTCAAAAATTAACATGGTTTAGTGGTCGAAGTTCTTGGATAAAGATTCATAAGTCCCTGGTTCTATCTCTGGCACTTGCAGATTTTCTGTAAAACTGTATGTAACGAGGTCAACTCAGCCTCATAGTGACAAATGAGTAGTTAATTGAACGAAAAAGTAGTGGCTATGTTTTATAAAACTGAGGTTAATGTCTGGACGGCTTATTGTGCTGACATTATTACACTCTCTATCCACAGAAGTTGGTACTATCTTGGACAGGAGACGGAGGCCTATCTGTCAGTATAATTTTATTGTTGACTGACACCATTGAGTTTGTAATTTAATATAGACAAAACAAAAAAAGGTTGGGTGGTTTTAGGAAAAGAGTGAAAGGCAGTATAATTATGGACATAATAGAGCAGTAGTTCCATTAAACTATACATACCATTGTATTTTAAACATTTTGGCTGAGTGATGGGTACATTCTTACTGAACGAAGTGGCCACAACAAAGGAGTGTAGAATATTCCACACATGAATGGAGGTAAAAGAAAGAAGGACAGAAAATAAATCTATGACAAAATACGATATTTCATGCACCGTCTTTTTACTATTAAATTATGTACCTCAAAGTTGGAGAGAGATTTTTCCATTATATTTCCTTCTTTTTTTATTATACAGTTCTATATTTTATACAGTAGATAGTTCATCTTTTTTTCATGCAATGCATGCTTACTCTTTGTTTGTTACGATTTTTTAAAATATCTTTTCCTTTCCTACCTACTCTTCTTTTATTTTGTTTCCTCTTCGAGGAACCTTTACTGGCAGTTTCATACTCTTTCTTTTAAATATTATATGTTATATAAAACAAACCTTTTTCTGGTCAGTATTGATGAAATTTTACTTGTATAATTAATAGGTATTGATAATATCCACCAAAAGTGATTGATTCAGAAAACATGAATTTACGTATGAATACGTGAGTAAGTGACTTTTATAGTGGTCAGATAATGTGGCTTTATTTATCACCACGTTTCACTACCCATTCAGATTGTACTTACATATAGGGGAAAGTTGGGTGAAACCGGGCTGGTGGGTCAAAAGTGTACCCACGTTTCTTTCCATCAGGTCCTTTGATCTAGCGCCTGTGGCATGAAATTGCATCAGGAAGATCTGTAAACTGTTTCTTGAGATACAAAGGGTGAGGTTTCCAGTAATCATTTTGCGAGAACATTAAGAAATTAGGAAAAGCGTTTTCATTATTTTTATGTATTTGTGACTTCATACAAAATTCTTACAGCAGTTATTCGTTGTGGTAAATTTATAATTCCTTTATGTATCTTTTCCAAGTTATTTTGACAATTTTTCCCAGTCTCTATCTTGTATTATGTGGAAGGGATGCCATATTTAGTTTTAGTAGTCGTACGGGTTAAAACCGGGTACTTAGGGTTGAGGAAAACTGCGTATTACCCAATTTTACTCCAAGCACAGTATTATCATATTCCATAATAATATTTATCATTCACGATGGCCTCCAACATCTAAAATTGACACTGCCAGGCAAGCAACATTATAAATTAACACTACCAAGTCACCAACATCGGAAATTGACATTGACAAACCATAAATATCTAAAATTGGCACTGCCTAGCCATCAACATATGAAATTGACACAGCCAAGATATCAACATCTAAAATCGACACTGCCAAGCCATCAACATCAAATGGTGATTACTCTTCGTTCAAGATTTTTCCACTATTTCTCATGCTGGTTCCAAAAGAAAATGAAAAGACAAAAAAGAATTACACCAAAAAACGAGTAAATACAGAAATTTTGACTTCGACACCTTATACAAAATAACTTAAAGAATTGGCTAAACCTATAAAACCAGTTAAAAACGAAACTTTTTCTTAAGATGAGCATAGAGGATCAGAGGAAGAAGAGCAAACCACAGGAAAACCAAAGAGCAGAGCAAAAGGAAAACAAACAGCAAAGAAGCAAACATAAAAAAACGCGTCAAGAAGACTGTTCATCCTCCGAAGATGAAGATGATGTGGATATGGCCTGCACGTTTTGCAATAAGCTGTTCGTACTCTCAAGATCAGGAGAAGTTTGGATACAGTGCCCAGTGTGCAAAGAATGCGGTCATGTAGCGTGCAGTGGGATTGACATAGGAGAATATTACGTTTGTGGTTTTTTGCACTGAAGTTTCCAAATAAATTCACCTAAAATAGTGTTATGTATTGTTCACAAATCGAAAGATTTATAGAAACATATTATTGAATCTGTAATATCTGAGGTGTGAAATTTGAAATAAATAGAAAAATGTTGTTATTGGGAGACGTGTGCATGGTTTTTTCTTATGAATAACCAGTTTTACCCCAACCTACGCGATAGAAACAAATCTAAGGACCTTCAGAAAATTAAAATTTGTATTCGAGATAGCATAGCTTTCTCTCAACATGAGCCATTTTGCAAAAGTATAGACCCCTCCAGAAGCTGCTGTTTCTTTGTTTGCTTTCTTCTGCGTTTTAGAATGGTTTTATTGAACTAGAACCCTTAGGTACCAGGTTTTATCCTAATTTGCCCTACTAATAGCTTTGAAGTGTTAGTGATGAAAGAAGGTTGAGTTTAAAGGAAATGAACTCACAATTTCGCTGAGGAAAAGTTGAACACTACTAAGGAAAAACTCATCACATCAGACTGGGTTATGAACCTTGAGCTCTCTTTGATTGGTAGCCCAGTCTCATTTGAGAGTGATACCTTAGACAATGCTGCCCACGAGTCAAATAAATAAATTTTATTCATATGAAAAAATAGAAGCCCTTAATATTTTCGTTTTACTTTTTCATACCAAAAGAAAGTATTATGATCGTGGAAAAAACCTATCAGAAAATAATGATAAATATTTACGTTTTATGTGAATACGAACCCCAAAATTTAATGTTACAATTCTGTCAGTCCTCATATCTGAATGTATGCCAATATCTTCCTGGAAACCTATCCTAAATGGTTAGTTAGATTCTTTTGAAACATGAAATTTAGATTTTATAGGGCTTTATCTAATTAAAAAAATATTTAAGTATACCCCTCAAATTAAAGGTGATCTACAAATGAATGATTTTTTTTGGATTATATATGCTTAGATTACGGATTTAATAATATTGTTAAAATTGCATATCTGGGATGTGTTTGTCATAAAAAAAACTATAGTTAAATTTTACTCTAAATTTCTTTGAAAAGTGTGAATATTTTTTTGAAATAAAAAAAATAAGAAATGGCTTCTGCGGTTTAGGTATAATAATTTTTGGAGGATCATTTTACATTATTAATAATTTTTTTTTGTTTTTTTTTATTTATTTATATAAATGTAGTCCACACATGTTAAATTTAAGAAATTTTTAAATTAGGTTTGAGTATTGGTTTAAAATGTGTATCTTGGAAATGTTTTTCAAGATAGTTAAGAATAGATTTTGGTTTTCACAAATGACAAATGACCTTAAAGTAGTTTAAAAATACTATTTTTAATTAGATATTTGCTAAAATAATTTGAACGATTTATTTTAAAATTCATATATAGTGTTGATTTTGGTTAAGTCAATAATATGTTCATATATTTATTAGGAAAACTTACACAAGGCTAGTTTACTATAACTTTATTTTTGAATATTTTTTTTCGAAGTAATAGTACACAACATAAGAAAGTTTGTGCGTTTGTTTCGTGACATTTATTACTATTCACACACCAAACCAGTGTTTTAACTTAGTAAAAACTGTAACAATTTTAGTTTATTTTATTCATTTTTATGTCAGAATTTATCAATAGTCGACGAATATAATTTTCTATCTTAGAAAATGATATTTGTTTTCTTTTGAGGTATATTTACTCCCCGTGTATATTTGTTGAGTTAAAATCGACAACAAACTAGAACATACATTGTGTGAAAAATAAATCCAAACTATTCTATTCAAAACTTGAATATATAAAGATATTTGAAGAAAGTAACTTTTTTTTAAAAATTATCATACTTTTAATTTTTCATCTACAAAGAAAATAATGAAATCATAAAAAAGTGTACATTTCTAGATAATGATGAATCATTGTTTTATGCCCTCCCAAACCTACAAAGTGGAGTTTAAAATTATGTATGGTCTGTTTGTATATCTATCCATTTTTGGCCACATATCTTAAATGGATTGATGGGTTTTGTTTAAACTCTATATTAAAAATTGTATATTGTTATACCAAGTGTAAATAAACTACACTACAACCTACTCTAGAGTGTAGCAGATACCAGAGCGCACATAAATTATATTTATATATAGTGTGACGTCTCCTAAGTGTTCACCATAATCAGTGAGCTTCATTAGATACAATCACTGACTTTTAGATCATCAGGTGTCCTAGGAACTAAGAATTAAAAACGGGAGTTAGTGCAGGGAAACAACCGGAGATTGTTGGATATACAATTAGTTAAACTTTCTGATAGCCTGGATGCTTTAGTGAACTGTTCCAGTCTTAAATTGAGACATGTGACATAATACAATAAGATAGAAAGAACACCATAATGAAACCTACTCTTTTGAAACTAAACAATGGCTCACATACACAATTTAAAAATCGTCTCCCTGAGAAGAATAGTAAATTGAATTTGACCTGGAGGTCTAAGGGTAAGGTGTCGGACTTCTATGTTGGGGGTCCGGGGCTCAATCCGCGATCCCTGTAAAGATTTATGTGATTACCAAACCCTTCCTTCAACTCTGACCAGAAAGGTATTTATCACATCTTAAATGTGTGCAATGCCAGGCCTCCACCGTGGTTCGGATCCTACGTTAGTCTGTAGGACCTCCATTTCATCTCGCAATCATCTTATCATGTTAACATTAGTATAAGTGCGTATAAACCGAACCGGTAGTAAGACGCGGTGATAATAATAATAATAATAGCAAAATGTATATAGTAATATATAAAAAAAAGTTAATCAAATACAATTTAGTTGAGTTTCTGGTCAATGTACAGTAATTAGTTAAAATATTGATAAATAGGGTATATTTAAAGTCTTCTTGAAACCAAGCTAGGTGTTATTTAATCAAAATAATTTACAGCATCCCAGATGGATACAAAAGTGACTCTTGAAAATGCGACATGGATTCCCTTTTTTATTTCGCTAAGGTTTATCAACTACGGAATGATTAGCCTTTCTAACTTAATCTACTTTCAATAAGGGTGACCTGGTGTTCTAGGGGTAAGGTGTCAGACTTCTATGCTGGCGGCCGGGGTTCAATCCTCGGTCCCGGCACAGATTTATCTGATTACAAAACCCTTTCTTCACCTCTGACAAGACATCTTGTGAATGTGAGGAATGCCAGGCCTCCACCGTGGTTCGGATTCCACGTTAAACTGTAGGTCCTTCATTCCATCTCACAATCACCCTACCATTTCACATTAGCGTAAGTGCGTATAACACGAACGGGTAGTAAGACGCGGTGCTAATAATAATAATAATAATAATTAATTCAATAAGCAATAGCTTTTTACGGAGTAACGTATTTAGTCTTACTTGTTTGTGGTGTTAGGCTCCCCCCACTTATGTTGACAGACTGAAAATAATAAATTTTCCTTTTATTCCTTACTAATGGTAGAGCCAGCAAATGATTACCTTAACTGTTGGTTTTGTTGTTGATAACCCAATAGGCTCACTACAGAAATATCTTTAGTGAATAGCAAGACATGCTCTTCGCCAAATGTCGGTGCTACTAATAACCAAAGGAAAATATCAAACAAACAAAGGAAAATACAAAGTTAATCTGAATTTTCATTTCTACAAACAAATTATTATTGCATTCTCAAATAAACTTTATTCTTGGAGTCTTCGAACTACCTTCTGGGTTTGTCTTCTTCAATCCAGAAGAATATAGACATAATATACATCTACTAACTTGTAATTTATATATAAATGACAAAAAGTTATTTAAAACATCTTAATCATAACAAATCTTTTTACAACAATACTAACTAATCTACCTATTGATTTATATTTATAAAAGCCAAAAGGTTTTTTAAAAACTTTTAAATATAACAAATCATAATATACAATAATATACAGTCATTGAACTAGAAATATCGCAAATAAGCAGAAGCTACCGTTAAATAAACTGACTAGACCCAATGCATTTTACATATTCAATGTTATTATATTATTAAATTATACTACTATAAAACCACATGGCTGACTCACTGATATTAATGTTTACCCACTTCCAGATTAGATAGAAACATGAAATTTGACAAATTTACCGTCGAGAAAGTTACAAAAGTTAAAAATTGAAATTTTTAACCCCCTAAATTGATTCAAAATGGCTGAGTAAATTTAAATTTGGTGAGTACATTTCTTTGGAGGTCTCTTGTGTCTAAACGGTAAGACTTATCAAAACACAGCTCTGTAATTATATAAGCTTACATCTATTAGCAAAGAAAACTCATAGAGGATTTAGTGGCAGAGCCCCTAACGAGCAAATCGAGTACTACTATAAATTCACATGTCTGAATCACTCACTGACATAAATGCTTATCCACTTCTCAACGAAATCCTACCATACATAACATCTGCAAATTGTTAACTACTCTAACATTAAAGATTATCAAAGCTAGCTTCAAAAAGGTTCTCTGCTTGGACTTAAGCCAGGACATTTTACGTAAACTAGACCAAATAAAATACACGTTCATTTAATTACATCTGCAACGATCGTAACTGCAGAAAGCTCTACAAGTATCAAGTTTTTAATGCGTCAGGATAGCTTTGTACTGGATTGCTGTTGATGGAGAGATCAATATTCCAGTCGTGGTTAGGTACATTAGGAGCGGTCTTCCGCAGCAGATGTATCTCCATGGTTTAAATATTTCCTCTCGACATTGATTCAGATGTGTGTGTTTTTAATTATCTTCTTACTTATCTCTATATTTTTAATTAAACCATTATTAACTTTGATATTTATATATATTTTTAAATTTAAACGTTTGCAAACCGAAGGTTTGTTTAGTATGTAATTCTTATTAACTGAGAGATACATGAAAATATATTTAGTAACTATACATCCGTATTAACTATACAGATGTAATAGATATATATTTATTTATATATATATAATTATTTATATATATATTTATTTATATATATATATTTATATTTATTTATATATATATATATTTATATTTATTTATATATATATATTTATATTTATTTATATATATATATTTATATTTATTTATATATATATATTTATTTGTATATATTTATAGCACTCAACCCGAAGGTTTGTTGGATCCTCAACTGTTAACTATTAGCTCGATTATTATTATTATTATTATTATTATTATAATTATTATTATTATTATTACCACCGCGTCTTACTACCCGTTCGGGTTATACGCACTTACGATAATGTGTAATGGCAGGATGATTGTGAGATGAAATGAAGGACCTAGAGTTTAACGTGGAATCCGAACCACGGTGGAGGCCTTGCATTCTTCACATTCACAAGATGTATTGTCAAAGGTGAAGGAAGGGTTTGGTAATCAGATAAATCTTTGCCGAGACCGAGGATTGAACCCCGGCCACCAGCATAGAAGTCCGACACATTACCCCTAGACCGCCAGGTCACCCTATTAGCTGTAAAGCCTGGCCAGAACTTAAGAGGGGTACTAGGGAAATGAAGTTAGAGATAGTTTCCTCATTGAGCCATTACATATATTTTCAAGGTCCACTCAAATGCATTATCCTACAAGCGACACATTCCCTTCATTTATTACAGGGATTGGTTTCTTTATTCCACTCGATTGGCTCGTTGGAGCGCCCCCATCCCCACCCCAAACCCCCAGTACGTTTTCTGTGCAAGTGTATGTAAAATAATTTAATTCCCGAGCCGTTTTTCTTTAATAAGTCTTACCGTTTAGACACAAAGAGACTTCCAAATAAAGGTCCGTACCGACTTTAAAGTTTCTCCGCAATTTTGAATTATTTTCTGTAGTAAAAAATTAAAAATATTAATTCTTTGGAATTTTACCGTCGGTTACAGGCTAAAAGCTATAAGTTTGCCAAATTTCCAGTTTATAGCTCTTCTAGAAGGAGGTAAACAATAATTTTAGTGGGTGAGTCAGCCATGTGGCTGTATAGTAGTATAATAATGTATTCCTTATACTTCTGACACTTTTATATTTGTCAGAGAAATAAGTTAGACAAAAGCCCACCACACACGGTGCAGATTTATTGTTAGATTTACTGCTGAATTTCGCTGATCGTTGCTGTGCGTGCTGTGCTACTGGGTGTCAAGCAGTCAGCACTGCTGGGCTGTCTCCACGCAAGGCTCACCGTCTGAAAACCATACGGTCACTTAACGAGAGAGATGCTGGTCACGTGACTGAATGTTGCTCTCTGATTGGAGCACCTCCCGAGCCAGCAGGAAGCCAAGCACGGAGGAAAATAGCGCTGGACCTATCAAGGGAAACCAGCAGGCTAGCCAGTAGTCAGGCCATCAGTGACGTCATTCTCTAGCAGCATAACCTGCTCTACACCAAGCGAGTGATATAGCAACTAATCCTGCACCGTGTGTGTGGGGGGCTTAAGATATTGTAAAGTAGATGAGCTACTTGCTCTAGACAAGACCCGTTTCTCAAACTGGGTATCGCAAATTTCTGAGGTTTTGCAAACGTTGTGTAAGGATTTCCTCGAGACGATTATGTGTAATGGTGGTAGGAAAATTATAAGTTTTATTAAATTAATATGCTTAAAATTAATAAAAATCCAGCTAATGGGCAGAATATCAAGTTTAATAATGAAAAGAAAATTAAATTATTAATTTATTATTACATTATTAGAAATCGAAGAAAATATTTATTAAAAAGTTGTTATATTATGTGACATAAATGTGAAAAATAAGATAGATTTATTATTATCTTAATTTATAATTTTAATATCATCTTATAACATAGTCCTCAAATACATACTTTTTAATTAAAGCTCAAAATTTATTTATTTGGAGATACGGCTATGAGACATAAACACACAAATATGGATTCCTCAAGAAATTTTGTAGATTCTATTATGTTCCGTACGATAAATAAGTTTGAGAACGTCAACCATAACTTTATATATATATATATTTCATTGTAAACATTATATTATTTACTAAATATAAGAACCGGTATAGTTTTTTTTAAATATATTTTATTACATATTATTATAAATAATATTTGAACATTAAAAATTATATATATAATTTAAATGTATAAATAATTAATATGTATACAATACAAAAATGGTATAAAATTAAATTAAATAAATATATATTATATTTAATAATGTCTTAATTATTTGTATATTAACTAATAATATATTTCGTACATATTATTAATTAGTATTTATAATAACTTTATTTACCAAATAAAATGAGTATACCTATATTAACTATATAAAAAACATCAGAATATTTTTATATTATATATATTGAGTAATTAATATTTTAAATAATTAATCATCCTATACTCATAAACAGTGTATATATATACGTTTTTACACCAAAAAAGAAATTTAAAATAATTATTGATTGCAGAACCATCGACTGTTTGGGACATAAGATATCACACCCAAATAAAGAAACGAATATACAAAAATAAAATAACTACTGCATTATAAGGATTATTAATCTATGCATATACATATTTTACCTTAATCGATCAATGTATATAAACTTTTATAGCATGGTTTATAATGTCATAAAATGATGACATTCTCTTTTAAAAAAAAGTAGTAACCTGAGATGTAAATTAGAACGAATATTTAAAAACGTTTGGTATGACTCTTTACTATTCCAAAACCTTCGATTTATACAGAAAGAAATTAGTTAGATATTGACGATCTAGTTTAATTTAAAGGGGGTATCAAACCAGTGGCTACAAATGAAAATTATAAATGAAAAAGAATCGTAAAATACATTAAAGTATATGCTCTATGTTTATTCTGTTGTTAATAAACACGTTGTTAAAAATTTTAATATATCTTACTAAACATTATCTTTATCTTGTAGCTACAGCCAATTAATTATTAAAAAAGTAATATGGTGTTTATATTTTTTTTAACCTTAATATTATTTCATGTACGGGATATACACATTTTTACAATAATCTGTTAAAGATTAGTAAGGTAGAATATAGAAGAAATGAAGTCACATTTTCGTGTCTGAAAGTGAGACTTCATTAATGAAAATACATCCCAATAAACCCTAACTGAACTCTCTCCATACCTGAAATACACTTGACAAGAATCATTGATACTGATGATCACGTGGTTATGAGCGTTGAAACTTCATTCCTCTGATTGGCTGATAAAGGGGAGGTTAAGTTTATAATATAGGCCGGGTGCACTAAGTTATGGTTTTCTCAACCCACTACCTTAATGCTGGTAGGCTTCTTCAAATTTGCCGACCTCTTTATATACCCTTTAAAAAACCTGTAAGTATTTCTTGTAATAAAATGTTTGAAAAAAAAAATAATGTCCTCATTTTATTGATACACTTTTATTTTGTTTTTAGCTTTGTTACTAAACCTGTCCTTTAAAAACCATTCTTATAATAATTTCATTAGTTAATGTATTTAACAAATAAATATTATAAAATATTCACTTACTGCATGATCAGACATTAATACCTTGAAACCAACTGATTGAATAGAACAAACTAATTTTTTTTCCAAATAGTTAGTAATATCTTTAACTTCACTTTGAATTTAAAAAAGATCCTTTTTATTCATAGGTACTTACTAATGTAGAGAGAATATCATTATATTTGAGCAAATATACATGCATGCATTCATACATACTTAGTACATTATTATTGTGATTGTCAACCTCTGATTAATATTTAAAAATTAGAATCAATAGAGAGTATGTTTAATAGCAACTGTTTGATATATTCAAATAATGGTGTGAAATTAATCTATTTACTGTTTAAAAAATCTTCATATATCACTTGAATTATATTTATATAATTTTAAAAAAAGATAAATTATCCGAATTTAAAATAAATCAACTTTTATTATGTTCGGATATTATTTAATACGAGTTGAGAGATCAAATGAGCAGGGGATTGAATTATTTATCGAGAATATTTTATTCTGTAAGTATAAACTTATTAAAATTCTCTCATTAATCTATATTATTATATGGTCGAATGCATTTTATTCGAAGATTATTATAGATGCTCATACAAGTTTAATATAATCATACATCAAGACATGTTATCTAAAATTGTGATATTTTATAAATATATCAGTACAATTATCATAGAATGAATGGCTTTTTGATAATACAAAAACGTAAATATTCTTTAATACTGTATTATTTACTTGTTATTGGTATTAATATTATAGGTTATTATAAAGATCTTAAATATCCAGTTTTGTTAATATTTCCATTATTTTTTCAGGCATTAAAATAAATCAAATAGACAAAGATATTATGTATGTATTAAATGTGCACTATACTAATATATTAATGATGATAGGCCCCCCACACTAAAATGTTTTTCACTGACTATATTTTTTTATTTTTCTAAAAGGGCTTTATCTTTTTATTAACGTAACTATATAGGTTTAACTTTCTCAACTAATTTAGATAGAAGAAGTTTGGAAAACTTAAATAATCTTTTAGAGAATTAAATAATATCTCAAATATAATTTAAAACCTGATTATTTTTTTAAAATAAATATTGTTGTTTTGAAGAAAATGGAAGAACTGGATTTCTAGGATCTCCTTGAAATTGATGAGCCAAATACAATCATAATATATCAGTTTTTGAATTTAAATTGGAATTGTTTATCTTGAAAACATTTCCTTCGCGCCGTTCGGCTGTTGCCCGACTCAGAACATCTGACTTGACAGTTATGCCAAACCAGGTTGTCTGCGACAGGGCTGATTTGTTGTTTGAGTACCGAGTCATTGTCATGACTATTAACCTCGTGAATGAACTTATAGACCTGATGAAATGGATTTCCTTCTTCTGGTATTCTTGTATTAGTTAAAGGATTGGCGAAGGGAAATATATTTTGTACTAATATACATTCAAAGATCCCTTTTTATTAAAAGATAACCCTATTTTATAGCTTCGTTTAGGTTTAAATGTGAAATTATGTTTGTATCTAAATACTGCATAGTGTAAATAATAAATCATGATAATCCGCAAAGAATTTATTTATGTTAACTAAGCATTGTTAAAAAATTTATCAAGCCAAAAGTGAAGACACCTAGTTTAGATAAAAAAACGCTTTCCTAAATTGGTTTGCTTTCATTATGTTATTAATTTTATCTTAAAATATAATATTATTGGGATTACAATATTTAAATATGAAATAGATGTTATAATATAAGTAAAATAATTTTATAATTTAAACAAATTTTAAACACACAGAGTTTTGTGAAACAGAATCTTATGCTGAACCGATAATGCGATCTAGCGGCAGTTGTTGTAACTGTTTCTATATAGAAGCTTTCATTGTTGGATGCTAGATAGCAGCACATTTCATATAATTGATTTTCAGACCTTAAGGGGACATCACCGTGTTGTTATTTAGGACCCGGTAAGGAGGCTTACATAACTATCTATTTACTAACTATATTACTTGAAAACTATATATAAAACGGTCTCTTGGAGAGAAAAATATAGTGAATGTCAGTTTGAGGTTGTGGTTGTGTGGTATATTGGCGTTTTCATGACCCTATGAAACAGAAAATTTTATTTTTGCAATTCCCTTTATATGCCTGTGCATCTACAGCAGCCCCATGGCTTCTTTGGTGCTGACTGAAAGCTCACAGCTAACTCCTGACAGTCAACATTTATGTATATACCTAAATTTTGATTGTCAGAAGTGACAGCTGCTAAACACATGTTTTTGCAGATCATATGGTTCGGCGTAGGGATACATAATTTGGTCTGGTAACTTTTTAAAGCTGTCAGTCAGCACCAAAGAAGCCATGGGGCTACTGTATGTGTGTGTATGTGTGTAGTAATAAATAGCGCCCATAAAACAAATTTAATTAACATAAAACAAAAGGTTATTCTTATTTTCTCATGAAATTGGTTTAAAACCTACTTGTGCAGAAGCTTACAAATGTTCATAAATCCACCGTTATTTGATATATTACATAGCTTATCGTTAAGTTGTGGAACTAAAATACATTTTGATAAACAAATAATTTATGAGCGATTAGAAAATATTAATTTATAATATTTAACTCAAATTTTTATATGCGAAATGGCTTGTTTTGCTATTTGAGAGAAAGAGATCCTATTTTTTCAATGTTTCTTTAGAATTGTATATCACTCTCTTTATGGTATTTGTTGGAATGTTCATTTAAGAAAGTTAATTATTTTGTTCAACAGATATTACGAATGTATATTTATTAAGATAAAAGATAGTATGTGCTCTCTATTATATAATTTATTTTAAACATAGTGATATAAATATGTGCATATTTAAGAAACGTTTCTAAATATATATTTAACAAATAAATAGGATTTGTTATGTATAAATATATATTTAAAATCCCATTTAATCATTTAATCGACACCTTGAAAATAAAAATTATTAAAAATATTGTTAGATAATTGTTCACTTATTTTTGTTTGAAATAATTGCTACAGCACCGGTAACTAAAGCATCGGAAGAGTTGCTATTTAACTTATGGATATTAAAATTGTTAATTTGTTTAGTCTATATTATTCATTTACCGGTTAAGATAAGAATAAGTCAATAATTAGCTAGATATCTCTCATTCTACAGCTCAAAATTTGGAAGACATGGCGATTTAAATTTATTTGATGATAATCTGGTCATTTCTGACTGCATAATTTTCAACAAATTGTTACCGTTAAGGTTATAATAAAATAATAAATGCTATTTTTTTTAAATAACATTTTGAAATGTATTATATTTCTTAAATTAACATTGAAAAACCTATAGCTTTAGCCATAGTTAATATTCATCTTAAATAACACCCCTTATTTTTAAAGCAAAGTCTTTTTACCAGCAATGGCTATACACAGTTACACATACGAATTACCCCAATGCTATAGGAATGTGAAAGGTCAAATCTTAGAAGAAACGCAACCATAATTTATATAAGATTAGAGTGTAAAAATATTTAAAAAAATGGTCTGAGTAGATCCATCAGGGATTTGAACCCCTATCTCTCTGTCATCACTAAAATCTATCTTTTTATTATAGTTATACGTCAAGCCATTTAATCACAGATACGGGTAGTGATACATTTTCAGAAGTTATATTATGTCAGTATTGTAAGAATTTTAGTTCTGTCGATTTATATTTTTTTATCTAGTTTTTATTTATTCTTAAGTGTTTATTTATTTTGACGCAACTATCATTCCATGTGGCGATCTCTCATACTACATTTAATTAATTCTCATTATACTAATTTTAAACTTGTTATTTTCAACGGTAGTGGCCTTTCATCTTTGATCAGAAAAGACACAGACTTGAACAGATTCAATGGAGTTAAAAAGGGATATTGACAAATTTTATTAGTGCAAATTACTCAAAAGATGGTACAACGACTTGGGACAGCTTTAATTACCTCCAGACCACGGCTATGAGTTACAAGTGATGTTTTCTGATCCCCTAACATTTTCAACGCAGAAGACACTACAAGACTCCATTAACATGAGGTGATATCAACCTAAATTTTAGTCGTGATTCATGCTTTGTTCTCTACTACAATTTCGACTAGACTTCATTCAAACTTTTAAAATTTATTACTCCCAATTCAAAGAATAATATTAATTTCAAATTATTACACCAACAATAGAATTTTCTTTTAAACGTAATAATCCGTTTCAACAATTGAATCAGGAAATGAAACTTTTTGCCAGAGTAATGACTTCGTTAAAATATAATGACTTCTTTTATTATTTATTGTTTTAGCGTTCAACGACCAACCTCATTGAGATTATTTGCTATAAATGTATATATATATATATATAAGTATTACAAATTGTTTTATTAAATATGGGCTTGTTTAATATAACCGCTTAGATCTAACTCTAAACATATTTAATTTATATCCGTTTGTTATAACGTATGCCCATGCCAAATAAAATAGTGCGTTCCATCTGAATAATATTTACATTAATCATATTATATAAAATGTAATCTTAAATTAGTATTTTAAGAGAAGACTAACAAGCATGGCTATTAGAATCTTAAAAATTAACAAAATTTCATATTTATATTCTCCAATTCACCTTCATTGTGTTGTAGATTTATATCTTAGTATCAATTTTAATCATCATTTTCGTATTTTGTATTGTTATCTTACAAAAGAGTAACTGCCTATTTAGCGATGTCTCACCTGCAAGCAGTTCCAAGGGACGCTGACCTTGGAAAACGGTATTGTTGTAAGCAATGTGAGTTCATTGTTGACTAGGTACAGTAAAGGTATATTATTTTTCCAACATGGATCGGAGGTTCGGAGAGAGTCGCGTGTTCGATTTTATGCATTAGTATTGTTATTTTGAGATCCACCCCGATGTAGTAATGTTTGTTGTTGTTAAATGTAAATGTTGGTTTTGAACCCAAAGTATTGTATTCATTTTAAATCTGAGCTAGCCCACTTTTCTTTTATCATCTATTTTATGTACTGTTTTTTAATGACGTCATTGGACTTAAAGTTGATAAATAAGATCGATCCCTTTTATAAATATTTCCCCTTCTTTCCTATAAAATACATTACACTAAATATTATTATAAATATAGTAAAGATTTTATTTAATTTTATTTACAATACGAAATAATACATTTATTAATTATAAAAAATATAAATAAATTATCATACAAAAATATTTTTTATTAGATTATTTAGAACTGAGTCCCCAATGTACCAAAGAAAACTGCAATAAATATGCCAAAACTATTAAAAATATGTTATATCTTAAGGGGATTAAGAGGTAGATTTTATGAAGCACTCGTGTTAGTATGATGAATGGCAAATTAGTAAATTAAATATTTAACACAGCCCTCAATGTATAATACCGTTCTATAGCGTAGAATTTCTCTGTAATAGCTTTAACGGTTTAATGAATTATTTCAAATAAAAGAGCATTGGACTCAACGATAGTAAAAATACAATATTTGTGACTTATCTTTGATGTAATTATGAGTCATAATTATAATACTGAAATATATATAAATAAATGTTTGGATTAAATATGTCAGATGGAAGATAAGACTAGTTATGGAATATTTGATTATTTACACTTTATAAATTAAAGCTAACTATTTAGTAAAGTTTGTTGTATTTCACCTTTTATTTGATTGAAAATTTAATGGAATTAATGAGGAGGACCTGATAGAACTAGGTCAAAATAGGGATAGGTTTTGCACTTTTAAGTACAACAATTAATTTTAGAGGTTTAATGCCATGTATTAGTTGCGTAGGTAATGTATTTAATCTCAGAAGTGAAATCTTGACGTCTATTATTGACACTTTAAATATAATATAACTAGTTTTATTTAAAAAAAGAAATTTAATCGTAAAATTTTAGTATTACATTAAAATAATTATTGAATTAAAAATTTTGCTATAAGTATCACTATTTTGAAAAATATAATATAATTTTAAGGATGTAATCCAATCACATGTGTTTGAGAGAGAGCTTAGCTGTTATTGATTGGATATCGTTTATTTATTTTTTATTTGCAAATTCAACGAAAAATTTCAAATAAGTAATAATTGAATTTGTATCTACGTTAGGCCTTAGCACTTTTTAATTATTTTGTTTCATTAAATCTAAATCCATCTCATCCCCTTAAAATCCACTGCCTCTTCCGGGTACTCATAGACCACTGGGTAAAATCAATAAACGTAATCCTTAGTAGCTGCTGCCATCTACAATTTATTATTTAAAATAGAAAGTTTAATCAAAACTAGCGTATATTTTGTAATGCCTTAGATATTATTATGTAATACATACTTTAACATGAGACTTTAATGTATACAATTAATGTTTTGCATATTATAATAATATCATTTTATATTATTTATATTACATTTATAATAACAAGGGATTTAACATGTAATCAACTATCTATTCAGATATGAATAAAGTTAACAGAGAGAATATATTTTTAAAACAAAGAAAAGCAAAAAAAAATTACTGTCACTGAAATTACAATATGGACACAAAAAATAAAATTATTAATTAAAACAAATAGTCAACTCAGCGTTATTAGTAAAAACGTTAGCCCTATTTTCAGAAAATTAAAATTTTATTTTTAAATCATTGTAATTAGGTGTGTTGGTTATTCCCTAAATTATCCTTTCAAATATAGAAAGCTAATCATTTCCATAAAATAGGATGAATTATCTAATGCATTACATCTCATAGAAAAATATAATGGATGTATAGTATAAGCCATATTTAATTTCTTACTATCAAATAAACTCAAAATCGATCTTAATTATTATAAAAATTGATGAAAAAAAACACACTATTCTGTAGAAATATGCAAATGGTTCAAATAGAGTATGGGGTGACCAGGTTTAATTGAAATTAAGTTAACATTTTATAAATCTGGTATTAACGATACAGATATCACAGTTAAAATAATCTTCGAATATAAGTAAACGCATTCATTTTCTTTAACTAAATTAATCAATGAATAGTCTAGATCCTACCCAAACATAAAATGCAAGCATGAACTAAACAGTCAATAAAATAAATAACTCTAACGGAAATATTTTTTTAGATTAAAAATGTTATAGACTTAACATTTTTATTAAACTCGTTTATCTTAGGGAAGAATTATATATATTTTTTAATACAATCATAAGTGCATGTGCTGTTTTATGATTACATTTTGAGAATAGATCGACTTTGATTTCATCTTAAGGGTGACATCTACAGTAAACCTAGAAACTTGCTACGTAATACTTAGTAGTATCGTTCTATACCGACAGATGGCTCTGCATTCACAAGCTGGTAGTTGATATTTCTCTCGCTAGAGGCCAGGAGCGTTGGCCTTAATACTGTTTACCTATCTTTCTCTAGATTGGAGCATCTTTCTCTCTTCCACTTTTAAGCCAAAATCCATTTTTAAATGTGTATAAAAAAAGTATTTTTCTAAACATAGAAAATTTAAGAATATTTTTCATCATAAAGCTTATTTTAACTTTGTTATAATTTTAAAATTAAAATAAATATTTAAAAACTCCTTACATCGGAGTTATATAAAAGATTTATGATAATCTAAGATACAGTGCTCTTACTGTATCAATCCTATTAATACATGCTGTCAAAACTATTTTATTTTACTATTGAAATCTATTGTGTACGAGTTGAGCCAACACCTTACGATCTACAAACGAGCTTAATTCCAAATTATACACTATGCTCAATATTTTTCCTTTCAATTTATATCGGTAAAAAGAGATAGACTCTTTTCACTAACAATACCTTTCTCTTCTGCTTCATAAATTAGTGGTATTTATTAAAATAATGTATTTTTATTTTCAGAATTTTAAAAAGAACAATATATACTTGGATGAGATGTTACAATGTTGAATTGGACGAGATTTTTGTATTATGTATTGGATATTATATTTAAACGAACCACTTATTTATATCACGTCTTACGCCAATAACATTCTGAAATAGGAATCAAAAATATATTATTTAGTGGAAATATACATTCAGATGAAGTAGTGGATCATCTAGGGTGGGGGGGGAACTTCTCTAAACTAGAACACTCAAATTCACTCTGTATGTATATTATTATATAATTTTCATGTGAAGAACTTTATCTGACATCCAGAAAACTCACAAAATATATTCACGTATTCATTCATCAATTCATTTACTCTAAAACGGTCATTATTGATATATAGTTTTATTACTCATAAAATAATAATAATTTATTCAAATTTAATTCATAATTACCAGAAAAATTTATTTTTGAATTTTCTGGAAAGCTCCTTCAACCTAAATATCTCTCTTATACGTTTTTACACTCTGTAAAGCTTGTTTGTAGATGATATTTTAATGAGCTCCGTCTCATGCTTTTGGAAGAAAGAGTAGTGTAACGTATTATGCAGTGAGTTCGTTAGTCACAACAAAAACAACGTTTGTGTAACCAAGCGATTAATAAATGTAACAAACTTTCTTGCCATGCAACTTAAAGCTGTATCCACATGTTTTTCCAGAAGCATAGAGCAGTATTCAATGTCGCAGCAACTCATACTCTAGCAAAAATATTATTATATTTATCACCGCGTCTTACTAACCGTTCGGGTTATACGCTTTAAGTACTAATTACTCTAATAGATTAGGAATTGGGATGGTTGAATTAGAGGAAGTGAACCCGCATTTGCGTGGAGGGAGAGTGGAAAACCATTTAGGAAAGAACCACCCCCAGTTCACCCGACCGAGATTCGGACCTAGATCTCCCCATCCTCAGCAGTCGAGCTCAACACGACAAGCGCGTTAGCCAACTACGCCACCGAGGTGGGTTATCAAAAATATTAATTGACCCATGATGGTGACTTGGTGGTCTAGGGGTAAGGTGTCAGACTTCTATGCTGGCGGCCGGGGTTCGATCCTCGGTCCCGGCAAAGATTTATCTGATTGACAAACCCNGGTGACCTGGCGGTCTAGGGGTAAGGTGTCAGACTTCTGTGCTGGCGGCCGGGGTTCAATCCTCGGTCCCGGCACAGATTTATCTGATTACCAAACCCTTCCTTCACCTCTGACAAGACATCTTGTGAATGTGGGGAATGCCAGGCCTCCACCGTGGTTCGGATTCCACGTTAAACTGTAGGTCCTCCATTTCATCTCACAATCACCCTACCATTACACATTAGCGTAAGTGCGTATAACCCGAACGGGTAGTAAGACGCGGTGCTAATAATAATAATAATAATAATAATAATAATTGACCCATGATGTTTTATCAAGCAAATAAAAAAAAAGGTTTACCAGAAATATGTTTAGGATTTCACGAAAATAAACATGGGTTTAAAGTTCTTATAAGCAAAATTGTGTTTGGTTTTCTAGACACATTTGAACACTGATCTGAACACACATGTAAAATCAGAACAAAATGTCTGAAAATTATTTCAACTCACTCGGTGGGAATGTGACACATTTTTAGTTACACTAAGCGCGTGTATTGATTCGAGTTGGCGGGCTGTTAACTCTATTGGCTCTGACTGTCTAGTAATTGCGGTGCAGAATGGACAAATCTATAAATATCTCATTTCTGGTCTAGAAGACAAAGCGGATTTCGCTAAAATATTGTGTTCTTATTAGCATTGCTTCTTACTACCCGTTCGGGTTACACGCATTTACGCTAATGTGTAATGGTAGGGTAATAAGTGAGATGAAATGGAGTACCTACAGTTTAACATGGATTCCGAACCACGGTGGAGGCCTGGTATTCCTCACATTTTCATGTTGTGATTATTACACGTCCTGTCAGAGGTGAAGTAAGGTTATGTAAATCAGATAAATCTTTGCCGGGATTGAGGATTGAACCACGGACCACAGTACAGAAGTCAGACACCTTACCCCCTAGACCAGCAGGTCAAATAAAATATTGTTGTTGGCTTAGAGGTCATTAAGTGATCTCATTTATGGTTTATTTTAGTGAAACTTGTGAAGCTATATTCAAAATATGATATAGTAATAAAAATAATTTATCTTAAAATGACTTATAAAAGAGAATTATTTAAAATTGGCAAAAGGTTGAAAGGCGTCCATAACTTCTGGCTAGGTTATCTGTTGAAAGGAAGTGAATGGTTTGAATCTCTATCGAGTGTGTTAAGTGAGTATTATTCTTTAAAAATTTTCCATACTTCCTACATGTTAATTAGAATATATTTTGTATTTTATTTTATGTTCTCATTCTTATAAAGTAATAATAATAATAATAATGGGATTTTTTTAAACTGAAACATAATTATTTTAAACCATACACATATTCTGTAATGTATATATAGATAATTGATATAAGTTATAGGCATTCTCTTTAACACCTGAACTAAGCAGTCTTAAAAGCGGAAAATTACATTTGGCTTGAAAAAATCGAACCCATTACCCTTAGCTCACTGGTCCAATGCTCTTATCTTGGTTGTTAAGCGCAATAGCTTAATAATCCCAAGGTTCCGTGCTCGAATCTTATGTCGAGATGTAATTGTTCAGCTTTAAGAATATTATATTTAGATGTGGCCTGAATTGCACTTAGTAAATTTATTTAATCTGACATAATTAAGGCTTAGAAATTATTAAGATTCTAGTAGCTCTTGCTTTTTTTTCTTTGAAATTTTCTGAAAAATCATCAAATTTAGCCTTAATATTAGAAATAATTTAAATAAATCTAAAGTTTAAAAAAGATCTCATCAAACTGTTGAAGCCTATCTTTTCGATTTATCATAAGTGTGTATAACTACCTCAAAAATATTATATATGTATATATATATATGTATATTATATATATATAATATATGTATGTATATTATATATATATAATATATGTATGTATATTATATATATATATAATATATGTATGTATATTATATATATATATATGAATAGGGATGAGGGTGTAGGTGTTATGAAAAGGGCCAAAGAAAAAGATGAAATATTAAGGAAGGCCCTCATACATAATCGAATTAACCTTTTTTAGCTCTAATACATGGACGAGAAAGTTTGTTTGAAGGAAGTTAATCCAAATTAGCGTTGTGAGAAGGCTATTCAATAGATTTGAAAACCTCTCATATTAGTGCTGGCTAATCTTTGAACCTACAAGTCCTCGGTGCAATCAATTCAACGAACCATAATATTTTTTAGCACTGCATTTTACTACCAGTTTGGGCTTATGAACTTACGCTAATGTCTTATGGTAGTGTGATTGTGAGATGAAATGGGGGACCTATCAGTTTAACGTGGAATCCGAACCACGGTGGAGGCCTGGCATTCCCCACATTCACAAGATGTCTTGTCAGAGGTGAAGGAAGTGGTTAGGTAATCAGATAAATCCCTTGCCGGGCCAGAGTATTGAACCCCGGCTGCCCGCACAGAAGTCTGACACCTTACCCCTGGACCACCGGGTCACCCTTACTTGATTAATTACTCTATTGTACTAGGTAACTCAAAATTTTATCGCCACACTTAACAAACACCATCTAGTTACATCCAGTCCACTTCATTACACACTATATTTCTCAGTGTCATTCTAATGTAATACTTCCGTCTAGGTCTTCCCACTGGTCTATCCCATTGAGTTAGTCAGGCAATGCCCTGTATACGGTTCTAGATTATCCTGGTGACCTGGCGGTCTAGGGGTAAGGTGTCGGACTACTGTGCGGGCGGCCGGGGTTCAATCCTCGGTCCCAGCACATATTTATCTGATAACCAAACCCTTCCTTCACCTCTGAAAAGACATCTTGTGAATGTGGGGAATGCCAGGCTTCCACCATGGTTCGGAATCCATATTAAACTGTAGGTCCTCCATTTCATCTCTACAATCACCCTACCATTACACATTAGCGTAAGTGCGTACAACCCGAACGGGTAGTAAGACGCAGTGCTAATAATAATAATAATTATTATTATTATCCTATTCGCTGTGCATGTCCTACACACAGTAATCTACGCGACTCGACTATCTTAATGATGTCTTGCGATTAGCATTATAAAATGTATGTATACATATTTTTACTAATAAAATCTATGCCCAATAAAATGCAATCATGATCTTTATAGAGGCATATTTTTGTTTTAATCATTAGTTTATATCTGCAACCCAGACTTTCGTTCAACTTTCTTTTAAGGGCCACATTTTAAGTGAGCCCAGGCCACCAGTTTGACTGCAGGATAGAGCCATGGAGTCCATTGTAAGTGGGAGGCCGTAGGACATTTGGCAACTTATCCTGACCCACAATAAACGGAAGAAACGTTCCCCTGCCTGGGGTGCTAGGATCAGAGGGGTGCTATACCACTGATTCTGTCTTTAAAATAATATAATATTTGTCTTTATTTAAAAAATAATATCGGCTCATTTGTTAATTGCAACAAATAGATAGAGATTTGGGAGAGGGGTCATTTTAATGTTCTCATCGGGGCGAGAAGGGGGAATAACATACGTTTATATTCAAATTAAACGCAGAAAACTAACTATCTAAAAAATGTTGATAGCTTGTGACAAGTAAACTTTTAACTAAAAAGTGAGTGAGTGCTTATTATATGAATCCTTTCCCAATAAAAAGTTTAAAATAAATTTTTGTGCAATAATCTGCAGCTATCACTGCAAAGACCCACTAGTATGTATATGAAGACATTCTAATTTTAAATGCATATATTATTCAGATATATTTTATCTTTTACTAATTTTATTTTTAGTTTTAAAACAACTTGTATCATTGTTAAAACTAGCATACCATACACAGTTGGCCTACTTGCTTCTCAATTTAAAACATAAGATGGTGGAACTCTTGCAATGTGGTTTTGTGTAAGAAATGAGTGTTCCGTGAATGTTCCATGAGGTTTCCAAAGCCAAAACCCATTTTTTGGAGATTCATCAAAATCACCGGTGTAATCTGAATCGCTATTGGATGTACCTACTTCAAATGCTATACAACTTTTTTTACAGCATCTACAAAAGCTGGTAAGTTTATACGTGAGCACGTTTAAAATTAGCATTTGGAAAGATTTTTCTAAGCACGATGTGAATTAAAAGTTAACAGCCTTAGATCTAACAATCTATTGAGATCTGTGAGTACCTTTTTGGTGTATAATGAAATGTCAGTGACTCAATATTGTAATCATAAACCAAGTCTCTGTATATCTACTTGACAATTTTTAATTTAGTTTTGAATTTTGCAATCTGGTACAGTCTGCTTTTTCAAGTAAACAAAGTGAGAAATGTGATGCAGTAAAAAAAACTATTAAACAACCTGAAGGTAATCAACTGTTAGATAGTAACTTAGCTTTTGGTGAAGGAATAACAATACCTGCAATAATTATACTGAAAGAAATGGCATTTATTTTGGGTATTGAAATTTACTAAGAAAAATATATAATATTTGCTAATGATGCTGTTGGTGAAAATACTCAAAAGCTAGAAAAGGAATTATGTTAAAGACAACTTTTTCATCTACTTTTATATATATTATAGATTTCCTGTAAAGCCACTCCCATTTCACAACCAAACATGTGGATTTCTCAACGTCTAAAATAAAAAATAATTTAAAAAATAAAATTCAATTACTTGATCCCTGCCCAGAGCTAAGAGTTTTTTTCTGTGTAAAGATAGAAGCTTTAAGTTTGAATTAGACATTGATGGATTCCAGTTGTCAGAGAAGCTTGGATAGATTCAGCCCACAATTGTGGATCTAATATCAATCATACCACTGGATATTCTACAACATTAAACAAAACACAATTACGGGCTGCTTCCGAACCTATGGGCAGTTCTTCGCATCATAAGTACTGACTATACTAATCACTCCAGCCACTTGAGAACGAACTTTAATTAAGTTTAAAGTTATTAAACCTTATTTGAGATCCTTAACTGTACAGGATAGTCTTTCATCCATGGCAGTTTTAGCCATTTAAAACGAGAAAGCGTAGAGAAATGATTTTAGGTCGACTAATCCTTTAGTATTGATGAAGGCAAGAAAAAAGGGAATATAATTTACACTTAATCTCAGTCCAAAATAATTAACGACATATTAATAACATGTATATAACAATTAATTTCATACAAATAAAGCTGATGTATGTGTAATTGTTTTGTTAAATCAGAATTAAATTGTTTATATTAATTTTATTTCATAGTTATCTTTAAATTGTTTTATGTGCTTTGATGTATATAAAAATACATTGCCTTAATTAAACGTTTTTAGTAACGATAAAAGCACTAAACCTTTCATATTTCAGCTTACATAGTATCTTTGTGATTGACAGCTAAGACAATCTTGGAATGATATTAGACTCAATATTGTGGTTAAATGTTAGGGTATAATATAGTACAACAAAATATAAGCGAAGCACACACAACACACATGGAAAACAGTCGGTACAACAAATAATAAATTGCAAATATTTTTTAATATTTTTAAACTTAATTATTATATAAATTTGTTTTCCTTTGCTCATAATGGTTTGGGCCTAAAATAAAAAAATGTAAATGGAATACGTAAGTTAAATATAGCATGTACTCTTATATATCCTTATTTTATCCTAAAATATTTAAAGATATTAAAACAAAATTATTTTTAATTTTAATTAATGCGAAATCATATTATTGAGAATAATGTTTAGTGACTTTAATAAAAATACAATAATCAAGATATACAATAGACATGGTCATCCGTAGCTCATCCAACTTTTGGTTAAAATCTTTTATGATCATGAGATACCAAAACGAAAGGGACACCAAGATCAAAGATAATCCGGATACAATATTATATTTGTGGTGTCTCTGTGCATACCTACAGTAGCCCCATGGCTTCTTTGGTGCTGACTGACAACTCACAGCTGACTTCTGACAGTCAGCATTTAGGTATATACCTACATTTTGACCGTCAGAAGTGACAGCTGCTAAACACATGTTTTTGAAGATCATATGTTTGGGCGTAGGGATACATAATTTAGTCTGGTAACTTTTCAAAGCTGTCAGTCAGCACCAAAGAAGCCATGGAGCTACTGTAGCTTAACATAATTCAATGTAGCCTAATATAACTTAACCTAATACATCTATCAGGCAAGTCGGAATTTAACAGACACCCTATGTATTACTAACAGATGTTCCGACAACCGCGTCAAACGTCCTATGACCGACCTGTTTCAAACGACCCGTGTGTTTCAGCTCGGATAATCCCAGATTGCTCTCGGAGTCTTACGCACAAATGGAGGGTACATCGTATCTAACTATCGTTCCTGTTTAGCAGTATGTTTACACGAATGGAGTAGGAATGAGCAAGGAAAACATTTATATCCAATTAACCAGCTTTTAAGTGAAAGTGAAGCAGGAAAACTTGAGACGGGTAAAAAGGGGTAAGGTCACATTACATAAATCTTCCAGGAGAGCAACTTTTAAATATCAGACCCAATACAAACTCCAGCAAATATTTTCTTTTATTATTAAAAACTGGTTTGGATATCTAAGTGGTCTATTGCGTTACTACCCGCATCGGTGCCGTAGTTGGTTAACGCGCTAGTCGTGTTGAGCTCAACTGCTGAGTACGGGGAGATAGAGGTTCGAATCTCGGTCGGGTGAACTGAGGGTGGTTTTTCCTAAATGGTTTTCCACTCTCCCTCCACGCAAATGCGGGTTAACTTCCTCTAATTCAACCTTCCCAATTCCTAATCCATTAGAGTAATTATTACTTAAAGCGTATAACTCTCCCTCCACGCAAATGCGGGTTCACTTCCTTTAATTCAACCTTCCCAATTCCTAATCCATTAGAGTAATTAGTACTTAAAGCGTATAACCCGAACGGATAGTAAGACGTGGTGCTAAATATTATTGCGTTACTATCACAAGAGACTAGACAGTCAGAGACGGGGATATCAGTGTTCAGTTGCAATCAGTGAGGATGGTTTTTTCTAAATGGTTTTCCACCTCTCCCTCCACAAAAATGTGGGTATTCTTCCTCTAAATTCAACCTTCATAATTCCTAACACGTGAGTGTAATTTAATACATGGGCGTATAGTCCAGATAGTAAGACAGGGCTCTAAAGAATTAAATCCAGATCAAGAGAAAAACTTCCCTAATCAAACTCGTCCACGATTCAAACCCTGGCCTCTTCAGAATCGTAACTTCGTTCTATTGAGAGAGTGATGCTTTTTACCGTGAAATCACGGACGTAGCATAGGTATAATTTTCTTAAAATAATCCGCAGCTTGACTTGAACCGATACATTTGGCTGATTAGTTCCACCCGCACCATCTGGTATAAATCATATGCACAAAGGGAAGTTTCAAAAGTGCAGTTACTTCCCGTTACATTCCGCACTGTATGATTAGGAGTAAATGATCAGGAAATTGCTTACTATTTGGTTGGATATTTTCATATACATTCCAGGGATATTTTATATGCCACCCTCGTCATATTAGTGAAAATTTTACTTCCCTTCTAAATCAAGTTGTACTATGGATATTTAAATAAAAACCTGTCAACCATGGCTGGGTTAGAACCCACAATCATCGGGTCCTGAGTCAAGTACTTTACCCAAAAACCATTTAGATTTGCTTTAAAACAAAATCGCTACAATATTAATTAAATTTTCTTCACAAATTGTATGTCATTTTAATCTCATCTTACATGGCTCATGGGCCAGTAAAGCAGCATGCAGATAAAAGATAAAGAATAATATATATTAACATAATACACTTTTTTTAATCATCCTTAAAACACTGTACAATTACAATATAGCAATATTTATGGGTGTGTGGGATCCCCGAAACTTGGGATTCCCGTGGGAAAAAATATTTCCCGTTTCTGACCCGATTGTTAGGAGAAATATACTGTAATCCCGAAAATTTCGCGAACAGTACGGTAATAGATTTTTTTTATATTTGAGTTAATTTTTAACTTGCTTCTCGTGTTTTCTTTATTATTTAATTATAAATATTTATGTCAACCTATCCTAGAAGAAAACTTATATTTAATATGTGTTTAATAAATGTTTACAATTTAAGTAGTCTAAAGTTAGAGCAAAATATTAAAAATTACTTAAATTCTCAACTTTATATATATTTGTTTAAATCTCCTCTATTAGGGCCCATGTATTCATTTAATAAATTAAATATTATAAGTGTTTTAAGGTACGTAGTATTAGAAAATTTAGAAATAACTAGTTTTATATTTTAAATTTACGTTCTCATCTCGAAATAAGCGATTCTGAAATTACCGTTCCCAATCTCGTCTCGAACCATAAAAGTTTATCTTGCATACCCCTAGCAATATTATTATAAGTTTATAATATATTTCCTTTATTAGAACGCAAGGAAAAAGTTGAGAACTCTAAAGGGTTTAACTTAAATAAACCTAGAAAACATATTATACCTTGAAAAATGAAAAATACATTTTATTTGAGTGTACACGATCACAATAAAACCAATTTACTAACTGAATAATGATATAAAGGAAAAACGAGAAGAAGAAATATTCAATCGTAATAATTATTTAGTGAAGCGAGCACAGTAAAAAAAAAAGAAAAACCTTGTAATTTAATCAGTTAGGTGATTAGTGAGCCTCTTTTCTTGTAGCACAAATTTAAAAAATTCATTTCTTGGTCACACCATTTTATTATATTTATTCAATTAAATATAAAGGTGTATTTCATAGACATAAACTCTTTGGAAAAAGGATTCCTTCTCTTTTTACTCTTCAATAAATTACCTTTAATCTCAAAAATTCCCAAAGGAAACTTTATGAAAATCCTATATACCAAGTTTTGCCCCGAATGGTAAAATAGTTTCAGCTCTAGTCCGAGATACAGACATAAAAACGTCTTCGTGAAAACGAAAATTTGGTTATTCAAGAGATCATGAAATGTCAAAATTAATTAAAATCTCAAACTAGAATTTTTTTGACGGTCATAACACTTCTCTCTAAGGTCTAGATAGAAAGTAAAAACTGTTTAAACTGTCAGGCTAAAAGAACATTGGATACAAGGGTGACCTGGTGGTCTAGGGGTAAGGTGTTGGACTTCTTTGCAGGGGTCCGGGGTTCAATCCTCTGCTCCTGCACATATTTATATGATTACCAATCCCTTCCTTCACCTCTGACAAGACTTGTATTGATCACAGCTTGTGAATGTGTAGAATGTCAGGCCTACACCGTGGTTCGGATCCCACGTTAAACTGTAGGTCCTCCATTTCATCTCACAATCACCCTACCAGTACACATTAGCATATATGTGTATATTCCGAACGGGTAGTAAGATGCGGTGTTAATAATAATAATATTACAGGTCACAGGCTGGCCATGGGCCTCTCATTGCAGTTTATCCTATAGCATCATAAGCTACCAAAAAACTTATCTATCATAAATTCCCAAATTGTACATTTATAAACACACTTGAAACATTTATTGGCTAAAATATTTTCTAGATAAATAGTAAACGGATTGTGGTTTAATAGAAGGAAATTTCAGAAAATATCATCATTCATCTTCTATGGCTTGGGATCAAAATCCAAGAGCTCTAACGTAATGTTTTCTACAAGGGAGAGCTTAGAAAATATGTTTAGGGAATGTATTGGCAATTATATACAAATATTTATTCAACTTTCCAACCTGAGTTTGAAATTTTTATAATGAGTTAATTCCAAGTATTATAGGTTTCGCCCAAGTCTCACATCTTACAAATGAATCTGAAAATCTATTCAAAAATATTAAAAGAGAAAGGTGCTACTTTTTATTGGTATAAGAACTATATTAAATTATTTTAAGTATTAAATAACTCAAATATACTTATCTTGTTTTCTAATCAATAGATACTAGAACAAAACTTACATAAATAGTAAGGGTAATCTATAATTAAAACATTTTGTTCTGTCAATATTTTAAGGTATTATAATTGAATACGCAAATCTATGTTAACTTTTAAAATATGAAAGATTTATATTTGTTATTTAATTAATATAGATGTTAGACAAGTCTATTTTTTTGACAGCCACTTTACCTAAGTGATTATTCTATGTAATGGTTATAAAAAAAGATAAATTCTATATTTGTTTTTGTTTTCTTCTAAATGTTGTGAAATTTTTGTATAATCTAGCCATGTTTTGGAACATGCCTTAATTATCACTAAGTTTGAATTTTATATAGTATTTTCTGTGTTATATTAATTAATCATGATAATATCTTGTAATGTTATTTTTTTTCTCTTGGCTCTTTGGAGATTGAAGTATTGTGGTCACAAAAATAAATTGGATTTGGAGATTTTAGTAAATTTTGACATTTCATGATCCCCTGAAACTGAAAATGTGTTTATTTTAGATACTATCAACTTTACGGATCAGAGAAAAGACTTTGTATCTAGGGTTTTTATAAGGTTCACCCTAAGAATTTTTGTGATTAGGTATATAAGAGTAAAATAAGAGTAGTTTATTGAAAGGAAAAAAAAGGGAAAAGCAGTTTTCTCCAAATCTGCTCAGCGATTTTAACCATATTTTATATCAACGCAATGTTTAACATTACAAATAAAAAGGAATTTCTTATTTTCCCATAAAAATGAAATGAAGATACGTTATAGAAGAGTAAATTTACAAATGTGATCAAATCCTTGCAATTATTTTAGACAGGAAATGCCTTATCTTTGTAATGTTGTCGAGCAATTAGTAATAAAAATATTATATCTGAAATATATATATATTTTTGATAAAATAATACATTCTGGTTATATAAAAGTATATACTTTTTTATAAATTATTTTAAAATATTAAATTTATTACTATTGTTTTTGTTCAAAAGAAGGGTTTAGTTTTTCTCCCTTTTGTGTAAAAGTTTAAAATATATCATTTATGCTCTTTGCTGTATGGTTTCTGAAACAGTTTATATAATATTTCGTTTCACCAATCATACGAGTTTTTAGAAGAAAAAAGTCTTCGGGGCCACCGTGCCATTCTTTTCTTTTTATCCAATCTTGTTTCCTGTCAGATCTATGAGAGTTAATATGAGAGTTAATGGCTGAGGATGTTGAATACATTAGTTAAATGAAATAAGTCCGTCTTTGAGAAGAAGGGGCGAGAGAATACCATAAGTGCACACACAGCTGGGATTCTAACCCAGAGACAGACACCAGCAAGCCCGACAACACAAATCTTGATATCTTATCGTGTAAAAAATTATGGGTGTCATTTATTTGAAACGGTTATATTTTTAAATCTAATGATGACCAATTTTTCTTTAAGATTTTCTTTTCAAAAAAGGGACTATTCTTTAACATAATAGATTTGACTATTATCTCAATTTTCGTCTCTCTTTTAAAAGAACACTCTTGAATCGATTTAGAATTTAGTCTTCCAAAAAAAAAAATATTTAAATGTTGCAATCTATTATTCACCGATGTGTTAAATTAAAATAAGGTTTCATTCGACTTGAATTAGATCGATGCAATGTTAAGAGAAAGGGGTATAGAGTAAAAGGAGAAACGAAGGGTTAAAGAGGTTGGAAAGGGGTATGGTTGGGAGAGGACTTTTCAAATCTGATACAAACTCAAAAGTACGCCGACTTCTGGCGGGGATGATGAAGATGCCATTGAATTGGGCGAAAGAGTTGGTGGGGGGGGATTTAAAGGAAAGTATTTATTCCAAGGGAATCTAAAGTAAAAGCTATCTTCTTTCCATTTCTTTTTCCAAGAGGAAATCAAATGTAAATGCTCAATTAAAGAAAAGGTTTGGCATTTAGTAAATTTGATTTATGTTAAATTTATTGCTTATATGGAAATGATAATGTTTAATCTTTTTAATACTTTAATTTCTGTTTTGATAGTTTAAAAAAAATATATTCAAAGGGTATGGCGTAAAATTTATTTAACACGTAATATGAGCACATGACCTTTAGCTAACTTAAATATAAAACAGAAAAAACTCATCCCTTAGTGGTCAATTCTTTGCTTTAGAATTATTATTATTATTAGCACCGAGTCTTACTACCCATTCGGGCTATACGCACTTACGCTAATGTGTAATGGTAGGGTGATTGTGAGATGAAATGAAGGACCTACAGTTTAACGTGGAATCCGAACCACGGTGGAGGCCTGGCATTCCCCACATTCACAAGATGTCTTGCCAGAGGTGAAGGAAGGGTTTGATAATCAGATAAATCTTTGACGGGACCGAGTATTAAACCCCGACCGCAGGCACAGAAGTCTGACACCTTACCCCTAGACCGCCAGGTCACCTTGCTTTAGAAGGCGAGACCTACATTTCACCAATAATAAATGTTTCCACCATTCTAGGAATCAACCACAAACCCTCAGTTTAGTAGGCAGACTCAACCAACTGAGCTAAAGTGTCAGATTGCTATATAGTAAGCCCATACCCACTTCAATGGCCGCATGGTATAAGCTGTCACTCCTACAGTATACTAAACTGCTGATTACGGGGGGATAGAGGCTCGAATTCCAGTTGGTTTTATTGAGGGAGATTTCCCTTAAACAGTTTTCGATTCTACTTTTACGCAAATTCGGGTGTATATATTCTAAATTAAACCCTCCTCGTGCTTGATACATTATCGTTATTATTAAATATGCGTATATAGCCCAAATAGGTGAGGATGTAAAGCTTGTGCAGATATTTAACAAGGTACCTGCTTCGGTGGCCATATGGTTTAAAGAGCTACTCTCGTGTTAGACTAGACTACCAAAACGTGTAGATCGGAGTTACCAGTCTGGTGTACTCAGGATGTTTTTTCTTAACAGTTTTCACTCCGCCTTCTCCAAATGTGGTTGCAATTACTCTAAATTAAAACTTCCTAATCACTAAAATATGAGTGTAATTAGTACTTAGGAATATAACCCGACCAGGTACAGTAGCCCCATGACTTCTTTGGTGCTGACTGACAGCTCACAGCTGACTTATGACAGTCAAAATTTAGATATATACCTAAATTTTGACTGTCAGAAGTGACAGCTGCTAAACACATCTTTTTGCAGATCATATGGTTCGGTGTAGGGATACATAATTTGGTCTGGTAACTTTTCAAAGCTGTCATTCAGCACCAATAAAGCCGTGGTGATACTGTAGTAAGACGCGGTGATAAAAAGGTGATCAATTTAAAAATTCATTGGCGAGTACAGCCCATTATATTCTTATCTGGTATGCCAGAGACTGACAAGGTCATTGCGATAATTCAAGCTGAACTTAATCCAGTTTAATTTCATAAATATTCTTTCACAATTATTCTACATGAGTCAGTACTTATTATATTAACTATACATTCCTTATCTCAACCAATAAGCACAGTTAAAAAACAGTAAAATTTTAATAAAGTTTGCAAATTTGTTTTTTTTAATGATCCTGTCATACGTATCATTAATTTATCAAGAAAACAATATCAAATTATATATATATTCAAAATGATAAAATAAACTTTATAAGTATTAGTCAAAGTGTTTTAATTTTGCCATTGCATTAACACAAACCCGCCTCGGTGGTGTAGTTGGCTAATGCGCTTGTCGTGTTGAGCTCGACTGTTGAGGACAGGGACATCGAGGTTAGAATCTCGGTCGGGTGAATTGGGGGTGGTTTTTCCTAAATGGTTTTCCACTCTCCCTCCACGCAAATTCGGGTTCACTTCCTCTAATTCAACCTTCCCAATTTCTTATCCATTAGAGTAAATAGTACATTAAAGCGTATAACCCGAACGGGTAGTAAGAGGCGGTGCTAATTATTATTATTATTATTATTATCATTAACACAATACGACTGAATCTCAGTGCAGTTGTAAATTTACTAATTTTAATAAAAAAATTTTTATTAGGATTGAATCTTTGGAATTCCAGTTAAATATCTAGAGTAAAATATTTTTCAATATTACTTTTATTTGAAAGAAAACTATCAAATGTAATATTAGTAGACTAATAGTAATATGTGATTTTTAAAATAAACCTGTCCAGCAAAATAGCCGTGTCTTTAATAATAAAGTAAATGGTACGAACCACCACCCATACTTATCTCTTTTATTCTAATAAAGAGTTATTTACGAAATAATAAATGTTTGCAGAAACACCCCCCCAAAGAGCATTAATGAAATAATATTCACCATTACAGAAACATTGAGAAAGGAAGAAAGTCTCTGTTGATTAATAGACATAAATGATCAATTTCAAATACTCGAATGCCAAATATAAATAATGGCCTACATATAACTAATATATTATTGGTTTTATAAATACACATTTCAGATAAATTATTTCCATTTTCAATAGTATTACAAATTTCAATATAATGATATTTAGGTATCTCAAAAGTTTAGGAAATATAATCAAAATTGGAAATTTTTGATTTTTAACGTAACCTCAAAGTCAATTTCTTTGTAAAATGAGAACTTCCCTTTATTTGTAAGGTTAAACAGTGCTTGTATAGAAAAAATGATAAATCTCATTGGAGTGGTCTGAAATATAAGAAATTATCTACTATTTTCCCTTCGGTAAACTTCTCCTAATTTTAGGGCTAGATATCTAATTCCAAAAACCCCCCTGTACAACCTTATGAAAACCCTAGGTACCATGGCTTAGTCCGATATGTAAAATGGTTTTACATGTTGGCTAAGTTACAGAAAGATGGCATAACGTTAAACCATTTTTCGGTCCCTGGGGGTTGTGAAACTTCAACATTAATCTGAAAGCTAAAGTTGGATTATTTTGACGATCACAATATTACTCTCTCTAAGGGGCCAAGAGGAATTAAAAATGGTTTTGGCAATTTTTAATAAAATATTGTTCTGGTGGTTACAATTATTTTAATTTGCCACCTATAGTGATCTGAAAAATTCTTCAATATCTTGTAAAGGGCTATGACTTTTTCTATTTAGTGACTGTTCAACTACCACTATGCTAAAATCAATATTATAAAAACTGCTTAGATAACTGTCTGTCGAAAAATTAATGTAATCATAATGTGTATATACTGAAGCAATATATTATTTATTTTGAAAAAAAAAGTTTTTCTATAAAATCTTGACTTTTACATCTCAATAAAACAGAATCAGAATGTATTGGCATTTAGTTTAAGTTTCAAAAAATGCTGGTGGATTATTTTACCACTGCATGAATTACAAACAATCTTAATTATTTAAGTGATATATTAAGTCACTTGGCTTGCAATTAATGGCTGTGAAAATGTTAGCCACATTTCACCAAGTTATAGATTGCTGGGTGACCTGGCGGTCTAGGGGTAAGGTGTCAGACTTCTATGCTGGTGGCCGGGGTTCTATCCTCGGTCCCGGCAAAGATTTATCTGATTACCAAACCCTTACTTCACCTCTGACAAGATATCTTGTGAATGTGGGGAATGCCAGGCCTCCACCGTGGTTCGGATTCCACGTTAAACTGTAGGTCCTTCATTTCATCTCACAATCACCCTACCATTACACATTAGCGTAAGTGCGTATAACCCGAACGTGTAGTAAGACGCGGTGCTAATAATAATAATACTATAGATTGCTCAAACCTGCTGGTGTTTGAGCCCAGTGTTTCTAGCTCAAGGTAAGGTTACAAATTGAGCTAAGGGGCTAGACTTCCCCCTCAAACATTTTGTTTAAGATAGGGTCTAATAACATAGAAAAGATATTCCCTATTCAAGGAAGTGAGGTGGAAAGAATCTATTGAGGCGAAAGGGTTTTAGCGGTGGACTTTTAAATTATACAAGTGTTGGAAGTCTTCCAAGTCCTTCTCAAGACTTACGAGACTATAAACCCCCCTCTTCCGTTAGAAAACCAACGCCCCTTCCAAACCCCTTTCAACACTCTTCTTCCTTTATTTCCTACTCCTTTTTTAGTCTCGTCGTTTCCATCTACAGATTTTCGATTCTCATTCCGGTTAGGAAATGGAATGTGACATTGGCAATATCCCTGACGGTTGCGACTGAAATTCTGTCCCTCTTTTGTTTTCCAGATGTCTTCGCTTTGTACCTATTCCCTTAACGCTGTCGAGATTGGTGAGGGGAATTTTGGTGGAAAAGGGATTATGTTCATATTTCCTTCTTTTTTTTCCCCTCGTCGACCTTCTGGGATTCCTCTAATCAACAAGTAATGAAGGAATGCACCCATCCAAATATAATGTTTTATATTCTGTGTAATATGTTGATGTTCAACTAACACCGATTGGTGACCTGGTGGTCCAAAGGTAAGGTGTCTCACTTCTGTGCTGGCGGCCGGGGTTCAATCCTCGGTCCCGGGACAGATTTATCTGATTAACAAACCCTTCCTTCTACCACTGACAAGACTTGTATTAATCACAACTTGTGAGTGTGTTGAGAATGCCAGGCCTCCACCGTGGTTCGGATTCCACGTTAAACTGTAGGTCCTTCATTTCATCTCACAATCACCCTACCATTACACATTAGCGTAAGTGTGTATAACCCGAACGGGTAGTAAGATGCGGTGCTAATAATAATAATATTAATAATAATAATTAATAACTAAAACCGATTGTTGTAGATAGTTCATTCGATATCCTGATCTTTAGCATGAATGAAAGCTCCATTATTTTGACTCAAAGAACCAAGCATCTGTTTAAATTTTAAAAACAAATATAAATTTTATTAACATCTCAAGAATTTTTTAGATAAAATTATTAAATTATAACCTTTATCGGTGATCGCAATTCTTAGATTTTAAACATATCTAGTTTTTCTCTTCTGTGATTGAATAGTAGAATTTCAAATAATTAATGGGCAAGCGAAGGATTTTCTCTCCTTAATTGTTTTCCATCCTCTCTTAAAGTGGTTGACTCGGGTCATCGTGAAATAATCAATCGCTCTAAGGTCACAAGTCTTATAATGCAATGAGTGTATCTATTTTAGAGCTGCTTCCTTATTCTGGCATAGCTTATACTCCCTTTAGGTCTTCACCTAAAACCAGCCTTCGTCATAAGAAAGAAAGAACAGAAAACTACAAAATCTCTTATCTCCAAGCAAAGAGGAAACTCTGCAATTTCTCAAATATTATAAAATCCTTTGATGTGAGGCACAAAAAAAATTACTGTATTTATTATAGGAAGGTTAAATAAAATCATTTTTCACTCAGCTTAGTATCATACCTCCACACATATGCTTAAATGTTCGTTATAAACGAGTTTATGTGACAATTTATAATATATTTCTTCAATTAACTAAACTCTATATATATAATGGCTTTTAAATAGCCTATGTATTATATTTGCTAGTGAGAGCTATTACTGAAACTAAATACCATATTTATTGAATATTAATTAAAAAAGATCTTTAAAGGTTGTTAAAATTGTAACTAAGAAATAACTTTTCTATTTAACCCATCGTTATAAGCGTATTCGTTCGGTGTTCATTGCACTATTGGAAGCAAAAATCACCCCCATATTGAAGGTGGTTGGATTCTATGATAGCTTGATTTCTCAAATGATCACTAATATGTAATTATTGACGATTTCCACACGTCCATTACAGATTCTGCCTTAAAATAGGAGTGAAAATTGACCCTGGTGATGTGAAAAATCCTGGATAGATCAGCGGTAAGAGCTATGGCCTACTTAGTCAAAGGTTCCGGGATCAATTTCTCTGGCCAGGTGTTATTTTTAAATTTTAGGGATATCAAAAAATAGGATTTTTTAAGTAAAAAGAGTCATACTGAAATATTTACACTTTATTTTTAAGTGAACCATATTATTAATATAACATAGTAGAGACTAATATTGGATCTTATCTGAACTTCCATGCTGCACTTTCTTGTTTACAGAGATTGTTAGTAGGTGTAATATAACTTAGGGAAAATAAAACGTTTTATATATATTTTTAGCACCTGATACTCAACTGTTTCTGACATGTCTATGAGACCAATGGTTTTGTAATGATACTGTTTTGGTCCCATCTCATTTATTCAGAAAGTCATGGATGAAGTATACTTTTCCTTAAAGAAATATATGCAATTTTTCCTTTTAATACTCCATCCATGGATGGTCAGGCATTTCTCGAAGTAAATGCAATATAATAAGTTTTAAATCTTTATTTCTATAAAAAAAAACTTCATTCTATTTAAAAATCTCGTGATGATTTGGCTGACTTTTACTTATTAGGAAACTAGCCCTCACAATATCAGGTAGCCCAGGCGTTCTTTTTTTAGTTGATTTTAACATTGATGACAAGGGGTCCAAGAAGCAAGGGGTAGGTCATATATAATCGGCTGGAGCAGCCTGTGAATCGATAATATCACACACTGAATATAGTACTATCACAAAAAAATAAAATATATCTCAATTTGTTGAAAACTCTAACACTAGCTCTGGCTTTCAGCGTCAATTAGTTAAACAAATAACAACTGTATAATTTTAATGTCCATTTTATAATAATCAAAGAAAATCTGCTAAATAAACCATGTACAAACATTAATTTTTTAGTGATTTCAACAGAACTACATATAAACAGATAATCATATATCCGTGTATTGGCAAATGTGTAGTAGGTCATACATGGGTCATAATCATCATCATCTTAATTCGGTATCACTAAAGTTTCCTTAAATATGTTTTTGGTTGATAAAAAATAATTATTAGCATCTCTGTATTAATCACCGCTAAAATTACAAATCAAATTATTGTTTTGCTATAAATACATGCCAAGATGGTTTAAATTAATGTAGAAAAATAATAGGAATTTTAAAGATAAGAAAATATTAATCTTTTATCATCTTTTAAGCATATTTGTAATCTAGCCCATCAATATATTCAGTGGTGATTCTATCAAATAATCTTGGTGTCACGGATTGATTTTGGGGGGAAATCAATACTACCCGTTTGACGGTGATGATTTAACAATCAACAAACTATGTTCTCGTTTGCTAGTAGTACTTTTTTTTTTCACCCCATCCGACTAATATTACGGTTAATAAGATTTTGTACTAAATATGGTAATGGGTTGAAGATGAGTTAGATTGAATTTCGAGGACATGTTTTCACATCTTAATGGAGGTAACAGATTTAAAAAAAATACATCTTTAACTATGCATGGAACCCGCCTCGGTGGCGTAGTTGGCTAACGTGATAGTCGTGTTGAGCCCGACTGCTGAGGACGGGGAGATTGAGGTTCAAATATCGGTCGGGTGAACTGGGGGTATTCTTTCCTAAATGGTTTTCCACTCTCCCTCCACGCTAATGCAGGTCCACTACCTTTATATCAACCTTCCCAATTCCTAATCCATTAGCGTTATTAGTACATAAGCGTATAACCCGAACGGGTAGTAAGACGAGGTGCTAAATAATAATAATACAAACTACACATGGACTTAGTTCGAACCCCAACCTCTCCGTCATCGGCTGTTCAATCAATTTTGAGAATGGAGCTTACAGCTTATAATGTACGGCCAACAAAGCAGGTTCTTCTAGAAATAGTTTAGTTTGTCATAAGTGTTCCTATACATTAAATTTAATTAAAGTGTACAATTAAAATATTATACTGAATCTGTGAGTATATTTTTCAATGTAATTCATGACGTAGGGCAGCACTCGATTATTCTCGAAACAATTTTGAGCACCAGTCGTAAAAAAAAAAAGTCGTTGATAAATTCTAAGTCTTATGTGATGCGGATTTTTTTTAGTGGAACGTTAAAATAAGCAAGATAGCTCCTAAGTACCCACCTCGGTGGACACGTGGTCTAACGCATCACTCTCGGGTTGTACTAGACTACCAAAGACAGGCAGATTGGGGTTCGATCTCTGTTGGGTGAACTGAGGGTAGTCTTCCCAAATGACTCTCCACTCTCCTTTCACGAAAATGCGGATGCAATTTATCTTGATTAAACATTTCTGATCCATAAGCCATTAGTGTAATTAATACGTAGGCGTATAACCCGAATGGGAAGTAAGAATCGGTGCTAAAAGTAAATAATTAAATAGCTTTCAAAGGTTAAAATTAAATTAAAAACCTTTAAATATAGACATGAGTTAGTAAATTTTTAGTGATTAATTTCAAAGAAAACAATGCTTTGAGACTTGAAGCGACTCCCCCTTTAATTCTCCGCTTACCCTCCCCCAACGCCACCCATCTAAAAACACAGTTACGCTCTCGCGTGCTGGCTGACACTCTAAAACCTCCATAGTAAGAAGGTTGTGACGGACAAAATAATGGAAAAGATTATTACTATTGTTATTATTTGATAAACGCTTGTCAAGCCCTCCAAAATTGGTAGGCAATGTTGTATTAACATTTCGTTTCTTATTCGTTTTCCATTTCCTTTTCTTACACCTCACTACTTTTTCCATTTATAACTTACTGTAACAACGCCGGTAGTGTTTTATATAAATACAAGTCGTCCTAAGAAGACAAAAATCATCTAAATCAACTTCATATTATCTTGTCCAAATTAAAGGTTTAAGAAAAATGTTTAGTCAGAAAACAATTAAACGATTTATTATTTTCGTTAAAATATAATTTAGATCTTATGAGAGCTCTACTTATTATTTTAAAGACATATTTAACTCTGTCATTATGGTCTTCATTAACTGAATAATTTAATTTTCACACCGATTCGTGGAGGAGAGTAGGGGTTGGATGTCACTTATTATAGATTTTCAAAATATATATTAGGTTGAAACAAAGAAATGCCCTGTCCACATACTATTTAATTTATACCTAGAATATAATGTAATCCAAGCTCTAGAATTAGAGGGATTCAATACAAAATAAAACAAAATTAATGTTACCAAAAATTTAGAAAAATAGAAGTGCGAAGTGTAACGATATTATGTTTTTTTGTTGTGAAACATATTACAGTACACAACCCATCTCCTAGAAGGAGGGTAATCCCACTGTTCTCCTTCAGTGACCAATTTAGTTTAAATGCGACGAGGACGAAGGCTAAGTTAAAAAGGGCAACAAAATTATATATATATTCTAAAACCTAAGGATAGATGGCATAATTATATTAGTGAAAAAATTCAAGTCTTAACGAAACTTTGCTTTTATTTCATTTAACCTTTTATTAAAGAACATATCGCTTCTGCAAAACATCTAAGCATATTCATATTTCTTATTTATACAATATCTGTAAAAGCAGAATAATAACAATCTATTATTATTGTTTTTAACAAGACTTTCAAAAATACGTGTATTAAATTTTAATGTCTAGCATTATAAACATGGCGTATTCCAATATAACAAACGTAAATGAGAATTTTAGCAACGAATTATCTTAGTGCAAGTCAAAATTGTAACAACAGTATAATAGTTCCGTAATCGCCCCATTAAAGATCAACCTACGCGTGGCGTCTACACAAATTACGGAATCCTCCAATATTTAGAAAGTCAAAATAAACTTAGATATTCTTTCATTAAACTTTAAGGTTTATTCCTAACTTTATCATAAAGAAACATATTATTAATCTCTGCCACGTTCAATAACTGTGCAAAATAATTCCAAAGTTAAATACATAATGTTAACTATACAAGAATAATTATTAACGTCCCGCATTCCAACAACTAAATAATGAAGGCCTAATATTATAAACTTCTTAATATGGATATTAAGACAACACGTTTAGAAAACATACTCTTAAGGTTAAACAACTGAATCCCCGTTGATAAACAAGATTTGACTAACAATTAAAAAAAAACTCGCATTAAAACTTTCCCCACATTACTTTGTATTTTAAGTAAAGTCCTACTTGTCGTAACATAAGCGAAGTTATTTTAATATTTAGTAAAAAGGAATGAATGTTCATCTAAGACGGTAAATAACAATAAATATACGTAGAGCCAAAAAGAGAATTTAGAAAATTACAATAATATTTAAATTAAAGCCGAACAAGAATTTCTCCTTACATTATATGAGTCTGTATTTGAAGCCTAAGCTTCGTCAATGTCCGAGCCTAATCCAAGAGTGGCTGCTATCTTGGTGAACAGTCTCTTATATGGCGCAACTATCGAACACTCGAGAAGGAATTACACCAAGGTGGGGATCACAGAATTAACACATATGAAAAAGGGGGGGTGCGCTGGATTAGATGCGTTGAGAACATTCTATCAAGGCCACGGCTATTCTACGCTGTTCTCGGCGTCCACGTTGTTCCTGAGGCTAGTGGTGGCGCGTAGCGGCGAAATGCTGCACTAGGATCACAGCGCTTAGTTGTTTTACTGTTGATATCGTGTGTGGACGTCCTTTTCCGCATGCTCGTCCGGCCGGTGAAATTGGGTAAGCGCTGTTCTTGTTGACTATCCCGTTTTTTTGATGCCTTGTAGCAATAATTGCTACAATAATATTAGAGTGATAAAAACGGTACAATACAGCAACTATGATATACCTTTGTTGGTAACTAATAAGATATATTTTTCAAGAAATGCAGACATTCTACTAGAGGCTAGTAAGGAAATAGTTTTTAAATTGAGAGCTGAATATATCATCGGTATGATCATACAGAGAGAACACAGATTGAGGAAACTAGTATAGAAATTTATGCGAAAAAAATTATCATTTGACAAGTTTAATCAGTTTCAATATTTAAAAACAATTTTAACTTGCAATAGTGATGTTGGAGTGGAGATTAGGAAAAGTATACAACTAGGAAGTGTATGCTATTACTCAGTCAGTAAATGGTTGACATCTCACCTGCTTTAAAGGAATCTAAACTCGGAATATACAAAACTATTATTTTACCGGCTGTTTTATATTGATGTGAAAGATGGTCTCTTACTTTACAAGACGAAAACCAATTTAGGGTGATCAAAAACTTTGTGGTTAAGAATACATTTGGTCCTAAAATGGACGAGATTACTGGAGAGGGGATGAGGCTACATATTGAAGAGTTATATACCCTGTACTCATTACAAGACAAGTCTCGTAAGTTAAGCTGAGAAGGACATAAAGTGTGAATGTATGAATCTAGAGCTATGTTCAGGAAGTTTACTGTCAAACCCAATGTGAAGAGACCACTGGGAAGACCTAGACGCAGATGGGTGTATAATTTTTAAATGGACCAGAAGGAAATAAAGTTTAATGAAAGAGAATGAATATAACTAGATCAATATAGGTATAGGTGGCGTACTATTGGAAAGACGACAATAGGCATTAGAGTTGCTAATGCCACAAAATAATTAACTAAGTACAATTTGGTCAGTTTTGATAACATTTAACTGTTTTACTATTTTTATATTATGAGAATTTATATCTATTAAAAGTGACAGCTTACATGAACTAAGTATGAATTAGTAAGATCCGTCTTATCATAATTAAAACTTTAAGCTATACAATTAATTTTGAAACTGTATATTACATTACTTACACACACACACACACACATATATATATATATATATATATATATATATATATATATATATATATATTAATACAACCTCTTAATTTTATATTTACATATTAATATGTCTTAGATTAATCCGTTGGGAGCTCTTGATCTAAGTTTACTTATTTATAATAAAGAAAAATGAACTAAAAATGACTTGAACTTGAAATTAAATATGAGCAATAAATTATATTGAAAGGTTACAATGTAATGATGTAAAATTTAATAGTAAATTCCGTGTAGACATGTTATTCTAATCTCTCATACATTGCTCCAAATATGAATTTTATTTCATTCATGAATGTACGAAATAACTTGTAATTTTTAGTTTAGAGTGAAAATGGCTACGTTCTGCACTCCACCGAAAATAAACAAAAGAAGCTTTTGAGTAATTGGCATCAATGAGCACAGGGGCTAAGGCATCAGATTATTCTTAATTGATTTGCCAAACTCTATATCTGTACCTTAGCAATATTTTAATTTGTTTTGAACATTAAGTTTCTGCTATAAAATCTCAAAATATACTGCTCCTAATACTTTTTACCTACCGCCATTTTAATTTGCTTTTATTCCATTTTGGTCAGTTATAATCCAGGTCGTTGGTTGCTACATGATTACTGTTGATGGTATAATCTGACACGTTATGAACGTCATCAAATCACCGGATAAGGGACATTTGGGGGAAGGGGAATAAAAGCTAACCTAATTTTTTAGCTTATCACCACGAGAGGGTTCAAATTATTTCACCTCTCCCCCTAGGCGCTTATTCTTCTTATTTTTTTAATATTTAATCCGTAATGAATTTTCTAAACATGAAGAGGTGTGGTTTCATTTTATTCGTTCTTGTTACTAAATTTTCTGGTTATGCACCTATATTATAATTTATTAAACAGGGTAGAGGTCAGAAAAAAAAGATTTTTATAGCTGAACTATCCGCATTTGCATGAAAGGAGATCAGTAAACCATTTAAGAAAACCTTTCTTGTTGGATCCATCCTGGATTAAAACCCGATCTCTGTCCTTTGTAGACAAACACAAGAGTGATGTCTTATACAGTTTTTTAATTGAAGACTGTACTTTTTTATTACGTTTTCATTATTGTAATCAGGGAAACATTATCATGTGGACCGAAAGTATTGTAATTGTGGAAACATTATCATGTGGACAAAACGTATTGTATTAGTAGAAACATTATCATGTGGACCAAAGGTTTGTATAGTCTCGAAACCCCTCCCCCACCCAAAAAAACAACAACTGGATCTTAGAGTTTGTCTATTTTTTTAAGATGCTGCCTAAAAGGTTTGATATATTTTATTTTAATTTGTTGTATAAATTATAATTGGTCAAAGTGAAGGGAATATATATTTTTTCTAGTCATCCAAATTAGGGGTAGTCTACATATAAGTTTTTGAAAATGTGAGTTAATCTTTATAAAAATGTGTCAAACTATTTGATTCAAAATAGTTATTATTATTAGCACCACGTCTTACTACCCGTTCGGGTTATACGCACTTACGCTAATGTGTAATAGTAGGGTGATTGTGAGATGAAATGCAGGACCTACAGTTTAACGTGGAATCCGAACCACGGTGGAGGCCTGGCATTCCCCACATTCACAAGTTGTGATTAATACACGTCTTGTCAAAGGTGAAGGAGGGGTTAGGTAATCAGATAAATCTGTGTCGGGACCGAGGATTGAACCCCGGCCGCCAGCACAGAAGTCTGACACCTTATCCCTAGACCGCCAGATCACCCTTTGAAATAGTTAAATGTGGAGTTCTGTGAATCATAAAAATTACTTTAAAATAATTATTTGGTTATAGTTTATGCACATGGATGCTCTAAACATAGATAGTGAAAAAATTACCTTCACTTAATATCCTATAATACATTATTATAAGCTATCGTTTTAATCGCTCCTATGACCCATTAGATAAAATTTATGTGATACAATTAATGAAATATTGTTTAAAATTTCATGTTTAATGACTATAAAAATTTGGTTTATTATTTTTTTTCTGTTAACCAAAATAAAAAAAAAGTTAATAATATAGTTAACGTTATGTACGTCCAAAATCTTTGTGAATGTATGTTTATTAAATGAGAACACTTAATTAGTCTACCACACTTTATTGATACGTTGAGATATTTAAATACTAATTAAAGGGTGTTACACATAGCTTACTATTCTATTTAATTTTAGAAATAAATGTTAATTATAACACACAGCAAGAAATGTAAATTAACTAATATAACAAAATCTTCGAATAATGAACCTTTTTGTTTAAATACCACTAGCCGACTCAGTGGTGAAGTCAGCTATCGCGCTAGTTTCGTGTATAGCTAGACTACCCATGATGGGGAGATGAAGGTTTGAATCTCACTCAGTTGAACCAAGGTTGTTTTTCCCTGAATTGTTTTACACTCTCCCTTCACGCAAATGCGGGTTTACTTCCTCTACATTAAACCTTTCCCATTTATAATCCCTTATATTAATTATCACGTAGGCATATACCCAAATGGTTAGTATTATTATTATTAGAACCGCGTCTTACCGTCCGTTCGGGTTATACGCACTTACGCTAATGTGTAATGGTAGGGTGATTGTGAGATTAAATGGAGGCCCTACAGTTTAACGTGGAATCCGAACCACGGTGGAGGCCTGGCATTCCCCACATTCACAAGATGTCTTGTCTTGTCAGAGGTGAAGGAAGGGTTTGGTAATCAGATAAATCTTTGCCGTGACCGAGGATTGAACCCCAGCCGCCAGAACAGAAAAAATGGTTAGTAAAACGCGATGCTAATTATTATTTATATACCATGTATATACGAACAGTTATTCTAAATCCAAGATGATTTTAACTTCTTATTTGGTGTTTTGACGATCGGCTTATGAAACAATCACACAAAAATTTTTCACATTAGATTTTCTAGCATCGAAAAAAGATTAATATATAAGTTTTGAGTTAACTATATTTAAGTATAAATCAAATAGCCCAACTATTATTTATGCTTTTAGTGAGGATTACTCCATCTAGATATATTCTGAAAATTGAAAATGACACCTGGACACGGGAATCGACCTAGGACCTTTGGATTAGTACCCCAATGCTATATCCACTGAGCTATCCAGGAATCGTCCCGTGCTCAGGTTCATTCTTTATTAATATTTTAATTATGTTTTCCTCATTAATACAAACATATCATATTGTTAATCACAAACAAAATCGCTCTTTCTATTAAATTTTAAACCAATATTTTCAATTATAATTAACTAATTCAAATTTTCAAAACTTAAACGTCAGTTAGCTACCCTAAAGTTATTTGATATTTGTATAAATAAAAATAATTATTTATAGTGCAAGACTATTCTCATATTCTCATTTTGATTAATATATTCATGGAACATTTCAAAAAATTCAAATTTACAATAAATTGTCCTTAAAAAGTTACCCTCCCCTTGATATGAATTTAGATAGTTAATGATACATTATTATTGAAAATGTAAATTGTCCCCTTAAAAAAATTTTGAACCAAATCACTGTAGAAATTTTCATATGACTACTTATTATTAAAACAACTTAAGACATACCTACCCATTTTTAGTGATATCACAAAAGCAATGTTTTAGAAAATTAAAATTATAAGCGGTCATCAATAAGCTAGCCTTNCCCCCAAAAAAAGAATATTGGTTAGATTAAACAAATATTGGATATACATTCTAAACAATATATTTAAAGCCATTATAATAATTATGAATTTAAAAAAAAACATTCGTCAGAAAACTACCCTCAATTTGAAGTCTAGGGTCAAAATAAAAATAAAAGTCCTGGGATATAGTGCTATAAAATCTGAATATTAAGTTTGAACAAAATCAATGTAACCTTTTTGGATCCGTGGCCAGAGACAGACAGACAGACGGATAGAGAAACATACAGACATGGGGATGGATCAATTATTAAAGTCCACATTTTTGTGTCTGTCTTCACATAAAACGTAGAACTTTGTCATACTCTCAAATATTTTTAATGACCACAATACTTTATCTTGAAATGAGATAGTAAAAACTATTCTGTCTATCTTATTTCGAAAAAAATCATTTTGTCGTTAAGTAAAAATCTTTAAATAAAACTAAATTAATTTCTTGTAATTCTTATATCGCCAAGTATCTTATAAAACTACAAACCAGTATGGTTAAACCTAAAAGCCACCAGCATAATTCTGATGGCTCAACTACTTAAATGCGTCAATATAATACACACACACACATACATACACACACATACAAAAAGGATTTAACTCTGATGCGTGTTAAGGAAAAATTTTTAGCATTAAAAGCAATCGGATACATTTAATTAACAAAATTGAAATGGTTTTAATGGTTTACTCATTTACTGGTTCTAAGTAAAATTTAAATACTTAAATTGTTAATTAACATTATATTTTTCTTTTTGCTTCCAGCATAACGTGTTTGACGCCTTAAACTATATTGAGCTCAAAAAAAGGTGAGTTTACTACATTTTAGGATAATTGGTATAAATGTGTTTGGATTTTTACAGTGGTTTTGGTTGGTTAACTTACGATTTATTATACCTTAAAAAATATAATTATTTATTCTAAAGAATAGATAAAATATTTGTACTTAATGTAATCTATTGACGATTTTCTACTCTCTAATAAATGTCAAAAAATATAGAATTTATTTTCAAATGAGATCCACGAGGTTCAGTCAACGCAATATACTTAATAATACTAAGGTCCAAAATTTATCTTTATTTGGACAGTACCAACCTGTAGAATAGTGTCGCACAAAGTGCTTTTCTTTAGTGTTTATTATTATTAGCACCACGTCTTACTACCCAATCGGATTATACGCACCTACGGTAATGTGAAATGGTAGGGTGATGGTGATATGAAATGGAAGACCTACAGTTTAACGTGGAATCAAAACCATGGTAGAGGCCTGGTATTCCACACATTCACAAGTTGTGATTAATACACGTCTTGTCAGAGGTGAAGGAAGGTTTTGGTAATCAGATAAATCAATGCCGGGACCGAGGATTGAACTCCGGACCTCCAGCACAGAAATCTGACACCTTTCCCCGAGACCGCCAGGTCACTCCCTTTCCTTTAGTGATGTCAAAGTCTTAATAATATTTTGATTAATTCCCGCGAAAATACAGGACTGTATTATTGTATGTATTATTATTTATCACGGCGTCTTACTATCTGTTCAGGTTATACGCTTAAATACTAATTATTCTAATGGTCTGGGAATTGTTAAGTTTGAATTTAGAGGAAGTGAACCCTAATTTTGGTGAAGGGAGAGTAAAAATACATTTAGGAAAAATCATCCCAGTTCACCCAACCGAGATTCGAACCTCTATTTCCCCGTCCTCGTCAGTCTAGCTCAACATGAGCCTAGCGATTTATCTAATTACACCACTGAGGTGGATGTAATCTATGTACTAAAGTACATTTCTTACAGCATTAAATACTTAAATGTACTGAGAAAATTCATTGATTCTAGTTTTAAATCGTGTATTATCTCAAATAAAATGGAATCATATTATGGAATTATTTGAATGTTAAGATCAAAAATGTTCTTAGTTTCAACTTTTTAGATAATTCCGCATTTAGAAAAAATAAAACAGTGTTTATCTCCAAATGATGTATATGTACTGACACATTTAAAATGGTCAAAGATAACTTCAGATGGTGTATAATTACTTACGCATATTATGTAAATTGAGACAGTGATATAATTCTTAGTTACTTTTTTTGATTTAACAACACGCAATGGAAAACCAAAATAATTTGAACGTTTTAATTTCATTTAACTGCATAAGAACCGGCAAAACTTTTTTTTCAGATATGTTTCATTTTTGCTGGATTTTATTCTTTACAGTCCCCTATTTAAAATAATATATAACATTAAATAGTTTAAAAAATTAATTTTGTAAAAAAAATACTTCCCTAGTATAAACTAGACGTTCGTCATATGTAACTATTCGTTTATGTAGTATACATTTTGTTATACCTTATGGTTGGTCATTCTGTTTATTATTCTAATACACTATACTAATCTTTTGCTGTTATTGTTTAATACGATCTTTTGTTTTTTTAGGTTATATTATTCTGCAAGAAGTGTCGTTAGAGTTTCTTTTAATTTAAAATTGGATTTATTACTTATAATATATTTTTATATCTATAACAAGAAGAAAATTTGAACATATCATGTTTGTTTAAAAAAAATATTATCAGGTAATAGAAACTGTAAACAACAAACCCCAACTTCATCTACCATTAAAAAAGTCCTACAACAACCTTTCCTTAATTATTTTCTACCCCAAAATTGAGAGCTAGCTTTGCTTATTATGATATTATATGCCATATGAAGTAATTCTCATGGATGTAATTGAATGTGTTATTAACAAATTGGCTGTTTTAAAGTTTTGCCACAAAAAAAACTACACATTATAAAGAAATCCACGCCAAGACCTATAACAAAATTTAGAATACTTTGCAAAAGCTGTGAATATACCTAGATAACATTATCTTTTATATAGGCTTGTAAATTGTTAGGCGATCTCTTTTTCAAATAAAAACAGTCATGTAGGCAAAGATCTAACTGGCCCTGATACATTTTATGATTTCGCCAGAAGAAATACTGATGAAACAATGAAAATTAATTACTATAACTGAATTTATAAATCTGAAAATAATGTTTCTGACCTCGTCAAAGAAATCAGGAACTAGAATACTTTGGTGGAAAAAAACTGGAAGAAACCGGCCTTTACCGTTATATGCAGTTATATGAAGAGCCAGACAAACCTTTTTGCAGTGCTGGAAATGACTAACTGTTAAAAAATAACGGGTGTGTTAATAACCAGGTGACTTGGTGGTCTAGGGGTAAGGTGTCAGACTTCTATTCTGGGGGTCCAAGGTTCACTCCTTGGTCCCTGTATGAATGTATCTGATTGCCAAACCCTTCCTTCACCTCTGACAAGACGTGTATTAATCACAACTTGTGAATGTGTGGAATGTCAGGCCTCACCGTGGTTCGGATCCCACGTTAAACTGTAGGTCCTCCATTTCGTCTCACAATCTCCCTATTATTACAAATTAGCGTAAGTGCGTATAACTCGAACGGGTAGTAAGACGTAGTGCTAATAATAATAATAATAATAATCATCATCATCATCATTCAATCAATCATTTAATAATTGTTTATTTATCGCTTAGATGAAAAATTACATAGATGAGTTTTTGATACAATCCCGAAGTACCTAAAGGTACATCTTAAGGTCTTGTAGTTAAATAAATATTTAAAAAATAGTAAAAACTATAATAATAAAATAATTACAATAAAAAATATTTACACACATCATAACATTTCCTCTCAAAAATGTTTACATGGTTGTTTGAAGCATGCCATGAAGTATCCAGTCTTTAATTTTACTTTTCGCTATATTTATTTCAGGGATCTCTCCGAGTGTTGGTGGTGGCAAATTAAACAATTTGGGGATGGTACATCTCAGTTCCTGTTTACCATAATAATTAGAGTATTTGCCGATTGTATACACTTCTTTGTTAGAAATTGAGCGGGTGTTAATGGAATGGGTTATTATCTGCTTGTATTTATCAGGTTGGTAATAGCCTATAAAGAGGCTGTACTCGTATAATTGGTTAAAAAGTAGAATTTTATTTTGAATGTTGGTCTGTTTGTTAGCATTTTTGGTACCAAATATAATTTTCAAGATCTTTTCTTGTAAACGCGAAATTTTGACGTGTAACATTCTGTCGTTCCTCCCCAGATGGATATGCCATAAGATATTATTGATTGAACTAATTATGTATATATTATTACTAAAGTTTTGATATCCAAGTACATTCTAAGATGGTAAAAAAACATATGCCAATCCTTTTAGTTTGTTCTCAAGTTTTTGTATGTGCCTGTCCCATTTATGATGTTTGTCAATTATAGGTACAAGTTAAGTATGGCTGTCTGCTGCGTACAGTTTTTCGATACTGTCACAACATATCTGTGCCCATTTGTGCAAACAATAATAATAATAATATATTTAATATCCAGACAACCCTTCGTACACTTCTGGACATTATGAGAAAAAATACATTTTACTCACTTTTACTCTCATTTTCCGTAAATTTCATTTGTTGAATTTTTTGATGACAAGTATATTTTATTTATCATTTAATTCTATTTATTGTAAAAAAAAAAGTTTAGTTTGGTAAAAAATAAGTATTGATTTTCTTAATAACTAAATTCTGTGCAATAAAATTTAAAAAAATTAAATGTATATCACAAGTATATTCTGTGTCATAAAACGAATTATTAAAAGAAGTAAACACAAAAATACACCAGACCAACATTATAACCTCCTCCTTTCTTTTACTGGCAAACCAGAAGGAACGAGACTAATGCCTTTGTCCGAATGACAAATAAATTTTCTTATTATTCTTAATAAGTCAACAAACCTAATGTTAGTTCAATATGATTTCCTTACATCCGGAGCTGGGAACGCACTTAGCCGACAGGCTAGTTAGTTTTGCTTGCACCATCTGGTCAAAAAAAATGTACTAGTGGAGATTAGGTTAAGTGCTTATTTCTCATAAAATTCTATTTTGAATTTTTAGGAGTAAAAGCGAAAAGGCCAGCCAATTTAACTGGGAAAGTTATTTTCACTTACCTCTTCTGGATTATTCTGCGTGCTACAATATAAATGGGACAGACTGCTATACTTACCCATCCAAATAAATTTGTGCTACACATTTTGTATAGCTCAAAAGTAATTCCGTTGACCCAAGCTAGGTTTGAACCCAAGGCTACCGGGTTCTGAGGCACGCGATTTACCTCAAGATAGCTGAAGTCTTATTCTAACGTTAAGTACTGATGAAAATAAATCTCCGCCTAACCTGGATGTGTTTCGAACCCTTACCTCCCGATCAACCGGAAATGCAAGTGAATTGCGAGACATACGAATTATACTGTGTGACCAACGCTCCAAATGATGTGGCTTATTTTTTTATCATCACCTCTAACTATCCATTTGGATATATTAAAATGCTAATTAATCTAATCTAATGAGTTATGAAAGGTTGAATCAGAAGAAGCGTACCTGAATTTTCGTGAAGAGATAGTAGGGAATTATTTAGGAAAAGTCAACCTAATATAACTAGACTGGTAAATGAGCCATGATCACTCAATCATCGAAATTATGGTTGATTATGTGAGTAGATCCTTAGACTATGCGGCCACCGAAGTGGGTCCCCAACGATATGGGTTGTGATTGATAGACCATTAGAATGTATCAACTCTTGAGGCTTATAATAACGTTTGTATCTAGCAAATACCTTCTTCGGTGGCTGCATGGTCTAAGGCGCTACTTTCGCGGTATACTAGACTGCTGATGATAGGGAGATCGTGCTTTGAACCCAGTCAGGTGTATTAAGGGTGTTTTTTCCTCTATGGCTTCCACTCTCTCCAGTTAAATGGTGGTACATTTCATGTAAACTCAGCCTTCCTCATCCATAACTCACTAGCTTAATTAGTGCCTATGCGTACAACCTTAAGAGTTATTATTATTATTATTATTATTATTATTATTATTAGCACCGCGTCTTACTACCCGTTCGGGTTATACGCACTTACGCTAGTGTGTAATGGTAGGGTGATTGTGAGATGAAATGAAGGACCTACAGTTTAACGTGGAATCCGAACCACGGTGGAGGCCTGGCATTCCTCACATTCTCAAGATGACTTGTCAGAGGTGAAGGAAGGGTTTGGTAATCAGATAAATCTGTGCCGGGACCGAGGATTGAACCCCGGCTGCCAGCACAGAAGAGTTAGTAAAACGATGTGTTAAGAAAAAATCCATCAACTGAAAGAATATGTTTGTTATCAAAATTGAATCCAAATCTAAATATGATTATTTTTTTTTCAAGTGGTAAATTAATATGAGATGGAATACCTCTCATTGGCTCCATCAATTATAGGTTCACAAACACATCCATTAAGGGGGAAGTTTCCACGTTAGCAGGTTTCCGGCATTTAATTAATAAGTCAGTGATGTAAAAGGGGTGTGAAAGGGATGGGTGAATATGAAGGTATAAACGTGGGTACCGAAGCGTGGGGTTTTGGGGAACGTATAAATTAATATCTGTTCCGGGATAGTTTCCTAGTCCAACCACATTGAACCCGTGGAGTGACGCACCGAGGCTAACAACGCAAGCTCTGGCGTTCCGTTTGGAACACAGCGCGATTAATGCGGGTGTGCAGCGCTGCTAACTAGGGGATCTTCCTACCCTCCTAAACACCCCATAACCGCCACCCTCCTCATAACATCCATACAGGTTGGTTTTTCACCCCCTTCCTCTGTCAACCCACATCCTATCTACAACCGTTTCGCCTCTGGACTGTTGGTAACTGACAGATAACAGAAGAGTTGTTATTTCAAACAGTTATCGGCTCCAGTGGATACATGGTCCAAGGCGTAAATAGACAAGATTGCTGATGACAGGAGTATAGAGGTTTTAAATTATTATTAATATTAGCACCGCGTCTTACTACCCGTTCGGGTTATACGCACTTACGCTAATGTGTAATGGTAGGGTGATTGTGATTGTGAGATGAAATGAAGGACCTACAGTTTAACGTGGAATCCGAACCACGGTGGAGGCCTGGCATTCCTCACATTCACAAGTTGGGATTAAGAGGTTTTAAACCAAGTCAGGTTTACTAGGGGTGTTTTTTTCTAATTGACTCTACACACTTCATTCAAACAAATGCGGGTACACTTAATCTAAATTCAACATATCTCATAATTATGTAATTAATTATTTTGTGTATAATAGATATATGTTAAGAGGCATTACTAAAAAAATTATTGCAAGCATTGAAAGTCATCAAAAATGTTAGGCATAATTCTTCTTATTCTTATTAGCACCGTGACTTACCACCCGTTCGGGTTATACGCACTTACACTAATGTGTAATGGTAGGGTGATTGTGAGATGAAATGAAGGACCTACAGTTTAACGTGGATCACATTCACAACATGTCTTGTCAGAGGTGAAGGAAGGGTTTGGTAATCAGATAAATTTATGCCGGGACCGAGGATTGAACCCCGGCAGCCAGCACATAAGTCTGACACCTTACCCCTAGACCACCAAGTCACCTGTTAGGCATAATTACTGCGTCGAATAATACTTCCTTACTTCCTTTATAATTGGCTGTTTAGTAAATTATTGGAAGAACATGCTGAGTGGAAGAACAAGGAAGAGATGGTTGAAGAGAGAGTAAGGAGTGTGGAGGAAAGAGGAGAGGATTGGAACAAGCTGGAGAGAGAGAGAGAGAGGTGCTTGAAGGAAAGAAGGTGGTAGAGCGGCTTTTGTTCCAGACAGACCCAGCAGGTGGATGAAGGCTGTTCATAATGACGATGATGATTGAAAAAACAAAACATATTAATAAAATTATTAAGTTATTTGTTTAGCTGTTGTGGCAACAATAATTATTACAAGAAACGAAATATTAAATCAAAATGTAGTATAGTCACAATTGTTTCTTATTATGATTGGCAAACAAAATTAATAAATTTTCTTTTACGTTAAATTTATTATTATTATTATTATTAGCACCGCGTCTTACTACCCGTTCGGTTTATACGCACTTACGCTAATGTGTAATGGTAGGGTGACTGTGAGATGAAATGAAGGACCTACAGTTTAACGTGGGATCCGAACCACGGTGGAGGCCTGGTTTTCCACACATTCACAAGATGTCTTGTCAGAGGTGAAGGAGGGGTTTGGTAATCAGATAAATCTTTGCCGGGACCGAGGATTGAACCCCGGCCACCAGCATAGAAGTCTGACACCTTACCCCTAGACCGCCAGGTCACCCGTTAAATGTATTACTTATAGAAAGAGCAATACAAAATATTAATTTCGAAAAAAGATAGCTATTTTGTAAGCAGATGTATGTACACATTACCAAACACTGTTTGAATTACGTCATTTCATCTGGCTTAGCATCTTTATTAGTGATGAGAACGCAGTATTTTAGAAGCGCTCGTTTGTAAAACATATTCAAGTGAAGCATCAATGCCGTTCCCGAAAAAAAATAAACAACTGAGCAATTATGTTCATATGCTCGTGCTTTAGTAATACAAACATAGTTATATGAGAAACTTAGCTTAAAACAAATTGTTGTGAAGTTTTGACATCTTAAATGTGACCAACCACTCAAAATAATGTGGTGTTTCAGGTTATATGGTTCGACGTATGGATACATAATAGTAGATCTAGTGTTATTCTCTAGCTGTCACTTACTACCAATCCTGTGGTGAATCGACTTTATATCAATCCACCCCCCCCGCAGTTCGGGGGACACCACACATCGGCTGTTCTCGTCTGCGTGCTTGGCCCCTAATTGCAGTCGACAGTGTCGGAGGAACGTCGCGGTTTTCCGAGGGAGTCTCGCATTATTGCGGTGACAATGCAGCAGTTGTCGACAGGTTTTTGTGTGTTGGTGTAATAGCAGGGTGTGTTATCTTCTATTCATAAAAAAAGATCTGCACTAAATAATGGATATAAATGCTACATAAAGGGCCGTTTTCCAACAATCAGAATATTTGTCTATATTCATTGACATAGTTTATCATTAATCCTATTAATATACAGTGGAGCCTCGTTAATCCGGATCGATCGGGACCGGGACCCATCCGGATTACTGAATTGTCCGGATTCTCAAATATGCTTTCAATAACTGTATACATATGAATACGTGTGATTTTTCTTTTCTGTGAACCTACTTTAGAATCTAGTTTTGAATCAAAACGTTGCAAACTGTCTTTCTTTGCTTTAATCTCACTAGTGGTTGAAGTTCCCACACCATATATTTTAGCGAGAGATGCACCACTTTCCCCTTTAGACAGTCTTCATAGAATTTCTAACTTATCCTCTATAGATAAAAATGTATGTTTCCTTTTATTTGATAATGATGACATCATTAACAAAGTAAGAATATGTTCTGTTTTAACTCGCACACTAAAACGTCACAAGGCAACTATACGACCAAGGTTTCACCACTGCTGTGAAGTTTGTAAATTATAGCACAGAATTGAGCCGAGCACGTGACCAAGGAGAGCCTCCCCTACCTGCTCTCACCACCGATCCGGATTTGCGACGCTCCGGATTTTTGACGTCCGGATTTCCGACGCTTTACTGTATAAGAAAGAATTAGTGTTTGTCTGTCACACTTTCAATTAAAGACCACAAAACAAGTTGACTTAAAAGTTTTATATGAATATAGCTCGTACATCCAGTTAACATATTATTTGCTAGTTAACATTTACGTCCAACATTTTGTTTCGAGATGGCGGCAACAAACAAATACTTTTTGCCCTTTTTATCAGTTCCTCAGTATCAAATCTTGGTTGTACCGTCTTTGACATTTTTGGAGTTATAGAGTTTAAAAATGATGGCCATCTTGAAAAAAAATGTGAGTGAAGAACACTAAATAAGAATCAAGGTCGTTAACAGTGAAATAAATATTTTATATAAAATTTATTAATATATTCTACATTTGCATGTCTTTATTGTGAGAAAATAATTAGCATGACATATACAATAAGTTCTAAACATTGTAAATTAAGATCTATTTTTACTTTCTCTCAACCAATCGAAAATAGAAGAATTATAATTGTCAACAAAAACCAAATTAGAGATTTTGTAAAATGTTGACATTTCATGAACCTGAACCCTGAAACCAAAGATAGTGGTTTTAGCATTGCCGCGTGTTTGTCTATTTATATCTACGAATAGAGCCGAACTTATTTTATCGATTGGGCTAAGACTTGATATATAGGGTTTTCTTAAGTTATCTCACTTTTTCAGAATTAGATATCCAACCCTAAAATTAGGAGTAGTTCTCAGAAGTGTAAAAAGAGAACATATCAAAATCAACTATTGTGATTGTGATTAAATTTTGTGTGTAGACAATCTTTAACTGTATACAAAAAAGGGTGAAATTTTCTTTCTTCAATAAAAATGACTTTTAAAGTACTGTAGACATATAAACCAAAATCTCCAATATTGATCATATTTGAAAATATTGAAATATGAAATAACTTACTATTAATAACCTATTATTGTAAATATATAGTACAGTTTGAACTAAAATAGTTAATCAATAATATATTTTTATAGATCCAATATTTTCTGAGCTGCAAGGGAGCATTTATATATATGTATATATATTCACGTTTACAAAATCATTGAGAACATAAGAGCGTCTTCACCAAAGAGCATACATATATATATGAATATTTGTATGCTCCTTGGTGTAGACGCTCTTATGTTCTCAATGATTCTGTAAACGTGTATTTTATTTGATGTATGCTCTGTGTTGTAGTGTTCATGCAGCAGTGTATATAATTTTGTTTCACAAATATTACGAGATTATAGTAAATGTCTTTATTCAAGATCAAAGTAAAGAAATTTCGTGCTATAAGCAATATAATTTATTTTACACTGTGTACACATTAAAAACGCATCTCATGCATTAAAAGGTTTGTTATCTAATTATTAGTTACAATTGATTATGCTTAATTATTTATAATATTGTTACCTATAATTGAAAGGCTATAGAATGCAGACAAAATTTTTATACTTATAAGAATTACTAAGAATCGATGTTTATTAACAATTTTTTTTTCTAAGTTATGTATTTTAAGAACAATATTAAATTGTATCAATATTGGTTTATACACCATTAAATAATTTCAAATTATTTTTACATAAGATTTAATTTCAAAATATAGTTAATTTACTGACCACACCCTTAAGATGATTATGATAATAATAATAATAATAATACTTAGTACAACGTTTAACTACCCGTTCGGTTAATACGCTTAAGTATTTATAATTAATTTAATGGGTTAGAAATTGGGAATATCGAATTTTAGAAGTAGTGATCCAGCATTTGTGTGAAGGTAGAGTGAAAACCATTTAGGAATAACCACCCCTGATCACCCGAGCGAGATTCAAACCTCAATATCATCGTCCTTAGCAGCTTAGCTCAACATAAAACTAGCGCGTTAGCTAACTACGCCACCAAGGTGTGTCACACCCTTAAGAAACAACTTTACATCGCCAAGCGCTAGTAAGTCTCTATATAACTTTAACTAACCAGTATAACGATTTTTTACCCTAACCGTTTATTGAAGAATAGTTTACTAATGTATAATTTTTTTAGAACTTTTTTTGAAATTGCTCTAACGATTATGTTTAAAATAAATACCACATATATAGGATATGTTAGATATGACAAATAACAATATTTAATTGGTTTTAGGGCAAATATTAAATGAAAATTAATTTATTTATCACTAATTTATTAACAACTTTAGCTATTTTACAAATGTCTCTGATGATTTGGTTCGAAATGGGTATCTTGATAGTATTTCACATGAAAACTAACCCTAAAATATTTTGGGTGAAAATTCAATGAATGGCCCTTTATTAAAGATTAATATTTGAAAATCTTAACGATTTTGAAAATATCCTTAATGATTTTGCTTAAAAGTTTATCTGGGGAGTGTTTGACATGAACATGACAAATAAAGACGTATGCTCGTTTTGAAAATGGAAGGGGGAATATTTAGTTATGTGTAATTGATTTATTACAATTTTTTATTTTAAATTAATCAATTTTTTTTTTGTTGATTTGGCTGAAAATTGGTGTCGCTAGATTATCTTACATACCAAAAGTAATATAACTTTATTTATAAAAGTCAAATTAATTTGTAATAGTTAACATCAACAAATTATAGAAAATATAGATTTCATAGGATCTTATCTTGAAAATTGAATTCAAAAAGAAAATCTGTTAATAATTATTTTATTACAAATAAGAATACCTACGTTACTAATATTAAAAATAACATTTTTAGGGTATGTTCCAAATAATATATTTTGGAAAACTCCAATTTTCTTTAATATATTTAAGAAAATCGGTCTAGAATTTATATATAAAGCATTATTATTGTGGTTAATTTGTGATTAATATACTTAAAGAACCCACCCACATATTTTTAGTTTTTTTTGTAAACATCAGAGCTGTATTTAATGTAATTAGGAGTAGCTCACGTGTGTAGTCACAAAATACATGTCACCAATATGACATAGAGATTTGACACTATAGGGGAGAACATGGTTCAGATTCTGGTTGGATTTACTAAGGACTTTTATTTCTTAAATATATTTCCACTCTCCCTTTAAGAAAAAAAAAGGCTCAGTTCCCTTTAAATTGTATATCCCTCATTCTTACCTCATTAATGCAATCATTCAAATGGCACGTGGGGTTAGCAATGCTCTGTGTATGCAAAAAAAAAATGTAGCATAGGCACAGCACTTTTTCTACTCCCGTTTAAAAAATGAATAAAAAATAATTGAGTTCAAAATTGATCAAAATTTTAGAAAATGTTTATAAAAATTGACAGCTGAAGATCACATAATTTGACGTGTTAGTACGGGAATATATATGCTTGAAAAATCTTCTTATCATATTAGGAAGATTATTTTTAAATAAATGGATTGTAGTTTGATATAACAAAAATTAGATAAATCTAAACGTTAAGTTTAGTTTCCACAACGTTATTCGTACAAATTAAATATTCACATTAAAATTATTTATTTAAAGCAGTACGTACTGTAAGTAATTTTTCCTCCTGGTTCTATTTAATTGAGTCCTAATAACTATAATTTCAGATAACATAGACGCTATTTACTCAGGCTCGACGCTTTTACCTTGTGGTAATTGAGGAATAGCGGTTAAGGCTCATTTAACCAGGTAAGTTAGTTTGGTAAGTTAAGTGACCGTCAGTTTTCGGTCGTAACAAAACGGAGGCTTTGTCCATGTGTGAAGAGCCAACCTGCCGTCAGCGAATCGAATTACTTCACGCTCATGTGCTTCCTACATTTTCCAAATATGTCCCCCCCTCCTCCCCCTTGCCCAAATACGTTATCCACCCTCTCACCACTTGAACACAAATTATGGTATTAATTGGGTGATTGAAACCATGGCCAACCACCTTGTGAATAAACAATTATCTCTTTATCTATTTGCTTCAGTAACCAAATGGTCTAAGCTTAAAGAAGCATTTTATAAACTGTGTTCCGCTATAGTTACGTAAGGCTCCATAAATAAATTAAAAAATATACTTTATTTTATTTTTCAAACAATAAAATAGTATTATTTTTATTATTATTATTGGCACCGCGTCTTACTACCCGTTCGGGTTATACGCACTTACGCTAATGTGCAATGGTAGGGTGATTTTGAGGTGAAATGGAGGACCTACAGTTTAACGTGGGATCCGATACCACGGTGGAGGCCTGACATTCCCCACATTCACAAGATGTCTTGTCAGAGGTGAAGGAAGGGTTTGGTAATCATATAAATCTGTGACGGGACCGAGGATTGAACCCCGTACCTATAGCACAGAAGTCCGACACCTTACCCCTAGACCACCAGGTCACCCAACTATAAAATAACTTTAATAACTAGGATTGCACACTCATTTTTTCAAAGATAAAGAAATAACACTTTCCAAAGGTGCAACCAGAACATTAAATGTGTTCCACTTCATTTATACTTGTGTACATATATAATATTTAACAGGAAAGACGATAAAGCCTTATTAAGCTATACAGTTGGTTGGAGTAGACCTTAGAAAAGAACAAAGCGTAAAATAACTTGCAAGCGTAATTGAGGTGAAATGTGAAAGTAGAGAGTATATAATGATAAAAAGGCAGGAGGGAGAGTAATTGTTCTATAGGTGTGTAAGAGAGCCGCTATGTAAAAGGAGAAGTTCCTTTGAAGTGTAAGGAAGTGTTGTACTTTGTACCCATTGTCACATACGCAGCAGAAACATGGACAATGAATCTAAAAGACTAGGAAAGTATACGTGAAAATAAAGTTTGTGAGGAGTATGTTAGCGGTCACGAGGATAAATCAAATAGGAATGAAGTACGCAGGAATAAATGGGGCTAGACTGAAATAGTATGGAGATGTAGTGAGGTTGTTTGTGTACATGAGATTGTAGAGGAAGCAAGACTGAAATAGTATGGAGATGTAGTGAGGTTGTTTGTGTACATGATATAGTAGAGGAAGTAAGACTGAGATTGAATGGAGATGTAGTGAGGTTGTTTGTGTACATGAGATAATAGAGGAAGTAAGACTGAGATAGTATGGAGATGTAGTGAGGTTGTTTGTGTACATGAGATAATTAGAGGAAGCAAGATTGAGATAGTATGGGGATGTAGTGAGGTTGTTTGTGTACATGAGATAATAGAGGAAGCAAGATTGAGATAGTATGGGGATGTAGTGAGGTTGTTTGTGTACATGAGATAGTAGAGGAAGCAAGAGTGAGATAGTATGGGGATGTAGTGAGGTTTTTTGTGTACATGAGATAGTAGAGGAAGCAAGATTGAGATGGTATGAGAATGTAATGAGTATGGAGGAAGAGATTAGACCAAAGATAATGTAGGAAATGAAGTATGTAGAAAAAAGATTGCAAGGGAGTACAAAAAAGAGATGGGAAGAAAAGATAGCAAAAAGCGTTAGAGTGCAAGGAGAAGAAGGTAAAAAACTAAAGGAAGAAGAATATGGATGCACTCTACTAAATTTTCACGGCCAAAGGGTGGGAACAAATTGATATTGATGATGATGACTTGTGAAATTTAGTCGTCACAATAGAATGTTTATAATATTAGGACATAAATTTTTTTGAGTTTTCCACCATTTAATTTGTTATGCAAAGGATTATTTGTTTTAAATTGTTTGGGAACTTTTGATATAAGCCTAAGGCGTAACTCTCCTACTAAACGGCCCTGCTGATAAAGAGATCAGGGTATTTTTTTTTACCGATGTGGATTTTTCCAAAACTCTTTCTCACTCTCCGGGTAGATTACCTCTAAAATATTTCATACTTATCCATACCTCACATTCATATGAGTATACCCTGAAGAGGTAGTAAGACACAGTTAAAATAAAAGTTTTTTTTCTCCAAACAATTGTTGATTTCTTCAAAATACACATACATATTATTTCTTCAGCACCGCATCTTACTATCTGTTCACGTTATATGAATATGTACTAGTTAAGTTAGTGAGTTAGGGATGAGGATACTGGAATTCAATAAGAAGTGTACCTGCGTTTGCGGGAAGAAAGAGTGTGTAAAACCTCTTAAAATATCCTATATTTAATTTATCTGATTGAAATTCGATCCTTGACCTCTTCTTCATTATGGGCATTTAAGTCTTTTGGGAGAATGATTCCTTAGACCAGGGGACAGCTAAATGTTGATCACGGTTGATCAGTCGATCCCACAACAATTTTCCGTCTATAGTATAAGATAAATACATCGTCACGAATAAGCACGCTTACCTTTAATTATTCAACTATGGTACAGCTTATAAGTTAGGGTCATAATGTAATCCATCGAAGTAAGGTTGATGCCTTTAATGTTTAACAGAGTGTAGATTAATTTTATTATATGTGTTTCTATAAAGGCGGGTACATAATAAAAGGAGTAAATTTTTATTTTAAGGTATAAATACAAAATGAATAGAGAATATAATTAAAAGAAGAGAAACGCTGGTTGATCGTGGGAAATTTGATAATTGTAAAAGAAAATTAGGACCCCAAAAAAGGCTGCCAACCCCGCCTTAGACGCAGGTAACCTTAAAATAAATTAAAGTGTCTACTAGTATGATGAAACTCTTTTGACAAATCGAATGCGAGTGATTTTAAAATTAAATTTACATACATATACATCAAGTAATATGGTCTGCAGTGATCACACTTAAAAGCTAATATCAATAAATATAAATTAATATTAATAGTAGGATAAAATTCTTTCAATATTGACAGAAATAAACTTGTTTTTCTTTGTTACATTAAGAGATTCTTAGCAGAATCCTACTTAACATCTTGATCAACTGTTTCCAGCTTGGGGCTGGGTCAGCATAATAATATGCCTCCTTCGTCCACTATTATTCCTCCATTAATTGCTTCCATTCCCTTCCTCTCACTTGCACACTTTATGTTATTTGCTTCTCCCATATCTTTCTTGGTCTCCCATGCTGTATTTTACCAACATTCTTCATCTCCATCATTATCATTGGTTTTCTCTTGTTCCCCGTCTTAATAACATGCCCATTCCATCTCAGTCTTGATTTCGCTACTATCTCATGAACTCCTTGTACCCCCACTCGCTCCCAGATATCTTCAATCCTAATATAGATATATATTACTAAAGGATAACTTGAAATGACTATTGTATGTGGGCACGTGACATGAATATCTAGCTCATTTGGTCTTATTTGATGATTTAGGGAGAGTCAGAGTTCAAACCTTTTCGACATTTACCAAAAGGTGTCCC
>CABFVX010000003.1:141523-166595 GCA_902151425.1 Timema shepardi | reverse complement strand
AAACCTGTCCCCTTTACCCCTCTTGAGTTGTATAAAAGACAGGGGTCCCCCCCCCCCCCCTTATTGTTTTTACAGTACACCTCCACGCAGATCAGTTAAATTTGTTCTAAGCTCTAAGCCCCTATTCATCATTTATAAGGTTCACTATTTGTGAATACAACCATAGTGGGCATTAAGACGATATTAATCCGTTTCGGTGGCCCAATGGTCTAACGTACCACTCTTACAGAAGGCTAGAATAGCAATTATGGGTTTCCACCTTCACTCCCCAAAAATGCGGGTACAATTCTTATTAATACAACCATCTTATTCCCTAAAACTAGTAGCGTAATTAGTACACAAGAGTATAACAGGAGCGGGTAGTTAGACGCGGTGATAAGAAAAAATACTAATTTACGAATGAAAAAATCTATATACACATATATATACATATACATAACCATATACATATATATATACATATACATAACCATATACATATTTATATACATATATATACATATTTATATACATATATACATATTTATATACATATATACATATGTATATGCATTTATATGCATATATATATGCATATATATACATATATATGCATATATATAAATACATACATATATATACATATATATGCATATATATAAATACATACATATATATACATATATATGCATATATATAAATACATATATATATATATATATGCATATATATAAATACATACATATATATACATATATATATGCATATATATATATATATATATAAATACATATATGTGTATATATGCATTTATATACATATATACATATGTATATGCATTTATATACATATATACATATGTATATGCATTTGTATACATATATAAATATGTATATGCATTTATATACATATATAAATATGTATATGCATTTATATACATATATAAATATGTATATGCATTTATATACATATATAAATATGTATATGCATTTATATACATATATAAATATGTATATGCATTTATATACATATATAAATATGTATATGCATTTATATACATATATAAATATGTATATGCATTTATATACATATATAAATATGTATATGCATTTATATACATATATAAATATGTATATGCATTTATATACATATATAAATATGTATATGCATTTATATACATATATAAATATGTATATGCATTTATATACATATATAAATATGTATATGCATTTATATACATATATAAATATGTATATGCATTTATATACATATATAAATATGTATATGCATTTATATACATATATAAATATGTATATGCATTTATATACNATATATATATATATATATATATATATATATATATATATAAGAAACAATAAAACCCACGCACAACTATTAAGTCAATAGTAATCATGTGTGAGAAGTGATCTTATTGGTATTTTCACAAGAACCCAGGGTCAAAATAATGTTTTAATATTTAACACGTCTTTATTTTTCATTATTTCTATCCACTCAATCTATCCGCATTTAATTAGGAAATTAGGATGCGACTAAGGAAGGTAAAATAAAATATTAAAAAAGAGCTATAATCATTTGCATGGGATGAGATATGAAAACATCTGACGAAAAACAAACTTCAGTACATTCAGAAAAAATTCTAACCTTGATAAATATAAGTTATATCATAAAATATTAATATTTATTCTAATGACCAACTAATCCCTGCTTGATATATAAGAGGTACTAACAAATTTTATTAGATAGTTGTTAAATTAATATAAGTTCTAGAACTTTCTTAAAATGAGCGGACCAATTAAAAAATGGATGTCTTATAACATTTCAGTTTTCAATACAACCATATTGTGACTGTAAATGAGTACGCTGGTTCTTACATCATTATGATTTTATTTAAAATTTTCTTTTTAGTCAAAAATTTCATTCGTTTAATAAGTTGTCCCTTTATGTGATGTAAAAAATATAATTATTTTTTTAAGAACACATTTGAATTTTTTAGGACTAGTTTATTAATACCACAGTTTTATTTAAAATTTGAAATACAAGTTTGTATATACAAAGTTAAATAAACTTTATCCCATGGAATATTCAGAATTTTTTTACATGCTTTTTTGTTATATTTACGTTTTTATGAATAATTTTACGAAGAGCACGAACCAATTTCCTTTCATGGTATTCATGGATAGGGAACGAAATGCATCCATGTGTGAGATATTAACATAAATTGTTGGCTGGTGTAACCTTTGTGGAATGTCCTGTAATGAATAATGTATATCTGGACATATATTTTAATCAAGAAAACGCTTTTGTATCTTTTCATTTTCAAAGGGATGAATTTTTGGCTTTGGAAATGTGTTTGGTGTATATTATAGTATTGAGGTAGTTTGAAAATTGTATGATTCTATAATAATTTGAGTAAAAAGTTTATTTGAATTTCCCCTATTCATGAATCAGAGGACTCAAAGAGTATATGTCAGTCTTGTATAATTTGTCCAGCCGTTGATGGGGAGTTGGAAGTTTGAATTTCTGCTACGAGTAGAGTGGCAGCTTTTTACTAAATATTTTCCAAATAAAAGTGACAACACCTCCTCTAAAATCTAGTTTTACATATTCTTAACACAATTGAGAAATTTTTGTTGTCTATTTATTGTATTTAAGGTAGTGTCCAGATTAGAAAATAAAAACGAAAAGAAGATGTACATTTCCGAATAACGTGTTTGTTATGTTCGCTGTGGCCGGAGTTTCCAAAATTAGACAAAAACAATTTCCTAGCTGGTTATAGAAGTCGGTGGGTGACCTGGCGGTCTAGGGGTAAGGTGTCAGACTTTTGTGCTGGCGGCCGGGGTTCAATCCTCGGTCCCGGCACAGATTTATCTGAATACCAAATCCTTCCTTCACCTCTGACAAGACATCTTGTGAATGTGAGGAATGCCAGGCCTCCACCGTGGTTCGGATTCCACGTTAAACTGTAGGTCCTCAATTTCATCTCACAATCACCCTACCATTACACATTAGCGTAAGTGCATATAACCCGAACGGGTAGTAAGATGCGGTGCTAATAATGATAATTGTTATAGAAGTTTTTTTTCTCATATCACCGTTTGAGCTATACGCTTATATTACACTAACAGTTTTGTTGATGGGGAAAGTCTTAATTTGAGTTAATTAGAGGTAGTGAGAGCATCCACACTTGCCTGGAGTGAGAGTGAAAAACAACTTTTATTACATTTTTCAAAGATTCGAAATTCAATCTACCTGTCATTAGCAAACTAGTCTACAGCAAGAGTGACGAATTAGATCATGCACCCACCGAAGTGGGTTTTTCCATTATTGACAAACCCAATAAATGTCCATTTATCTCAGCCGTTATTCGATATCTATAATACGATATATAAGTTTATAAAAAGTATAATCAGCTGTTTAGGCTTATTTATTTATCCATTATTACCAATGGGGAGAAAAAATGCAATAACCACACATGTTGGGTTACAAAATAAAATTATCTAACTCACTTCAGATTAATGAAATAAATACCAATGGCCCAAGAGACGCAATTTCTGATTTCAAATGAAGTCTGCTCCCAGTTCTCTAAATTTAATTATTCTAGATTGTTCATAACAGAATAAAACGCTATTTGTGTCACTGGTTCTTTCAGAATTTTGGGATTTATGAAAACATAACACCGAGAGGCACGAAATAAGGAAAAGTACCACGTAGATTGATGCCAACATTTTGATATTGGATTCTTCTTAAAACCTTAATATCCTTAGGCGTTTGATATTTTTCAAACCGAATTATTTAACATAGGTTTTAATCCTGCACTGAGGTAGAGTAGAGAAGGGTTGTACAACATTTTCTTTGGTATATTTAAATTATAATATCAGCCTTTAAATAAAACCTCGATATGCAACATCTGTTTGTATATATTCTGGCCTCTTTATTTCTAAGGACACCCTGACAATTACTTTGTACTGCTTTTACTTTAATGTCTGTGGAATGTCGCACAATATATAATGTTATTAATAGCTGACCCTGGCTGAATACTGGAGTGGAGAGGTAGACACCATATTGGTCAAGGATATGGTGGATTTTTTATATCAACTGCTATCAGGGAATGTAAAACTCAGAATATAAAATAATCCATAATTCTATCAGTTTGTCTCCGTGGGAAACTTGTTCTCTTATTGGGAAATTGATGATGTTACACAATGAATAGTTACATACCTAGTATTAATAAAAATACATTATTAGTCTAAAAAATTGCATTGATTATGGTGGGCAGGACATGCATCGTAAATAGGAGAATCCAAAATCATGCTCAGAGAATTGACTGGAAAACCAAACGGGAAGATAACATTGGGAAAACCTAAACGCAGATGGGAGGATACAATTTTTTTCAACTGAAAGATAAGGGGTGTAATAAGTTGGGCTGGAAGGGACTATCTTAAAATAGGGATAGGTTGCGTAATATTTTGAGTGCGTCAGTGACCTTTCGAGTTCCTAATGGCATAAATGATATATTACTGCCTGTTCAGGTTACACATTTATACGATATTTTCTCTAATTTGGTAGGAATGAAGAAGGAAATTTATATAAATGTAAACTAATATTATTCGATTAGAATAAGAATGGGAAATAATATGGTAAAATCACTATCAGTAGATACTTTTAGATTCTAACCCCAATATTCTTGTCATTACAGGCCAGTCAAAGTCTATTGTGATGCCTTAAGCCATTTGTCACCAAAGTGGGTCTGGGATTTATTAAATTTAATGTTACTGAAAAAAAAATCATGCAGACTGGGAACTATCGTCAGCAAGTTACAAAAGGCATATATTTATAAGAAGGTGGGAAATATATCCAAGGTATAAGGGCTGGCGGGTGACCTGGTGGTCTAGGGGTAAGGTGTCGGACTTCTGTGTTGAAAGTCCCGGGTTTAATCTTCAGTCCCGACACAGATTTATCTGATTACCAAACCCTTCCTTCACCTCTGACAAGACGTGTATTAATACCAACTTGTGAAAGTGTGGGAATGCCCAGGCCTCCACCGTGGTTTGGATTCCACATTAAACTGTAGGTCCTCCATTTCATGTCACAATCACCTTACCATTACACATTAGTGTAAGTGCATACAATCCGAATGGGTAGTAAGACGTGATAGTAATTAAAATAATAATAATAAGATACGGGCTGGACTACCATGGAAGAAATATATAGGGATCTTATCAATTGCAAAATGAGTTACATTAGTTACATTGCATAACCGTCTTTTATTATTATTATTTTGTTACAAAATTAATATTGTATCACCCGCCTCAGTGATCACATGATCTAACGAGATACTTTCATAGAAATTAAACTTCCAATGATGGGGAGATCAAGGCTCAGATCTCAGTCGGTTATACTGAGGGTAGTTTTTACAAATTATTTTCCAATCTTCCTCCACGAAAATGCAGGTACATTTCCTGTGGATGTAATCTTAGCAATCCTTAAAACTATTATCTTTATTAGTTCATAAGAGTATAAAACGAATGGGTAGAAAAACGCAGTGCTAAAAATAATATTTCATTTAGATGATAAAATATATGGTAAGTATTAAAATAATTTTAGTAGTTTTTTCTTTTAAAATTAAATAATGAATACAACTAAACTATTTTCAATAAGTATATGGCTACAGTTCGGTTAGTAATACAAACTTGTTGTAGACAACCCGGTCAGTCAGACATGTCTCGCGGGCTGCATGCCGCCCGCGGGCCATGAGTTTGTCAAAACTGTTCGAGACAAATTACACTACCAAAACACTTTGTAATAAGGAGAGCGAATATTTCGGAGAGGAAATATAGCGAAAAAGTATCCATGCAAATCCGGTCAAGAAGGAATATAATGTCACGACTGGAATAAGTCAGAAAAAAAAAAGATCAGGGTGACTGTAAAATTCAGCTTTTCTCGTCGAACAAAGGGACAGAACAAAGATGTAGAGAAAACTGTAAGACATATATTTGAACGACAGATCTTTTGTAAGGGAAATAAAATAAGAGAATGTTATATTTACAGAACTATCGGTTGACTGAGCAGCGACTTTGATGTCTTGAGTGTATCATCCCATATACAGATCCTATTGTAATCTTGAGTGACTGAGGGTACCTTCTGTTTTATGTGTACTCCGAACTAAAAAAAAAAAGTGTGTCTTAAATCTATATATTTACTTCTTTCTCTCTGTTTTTAGCTATGGCTACACACGAAAAGGTTTTATGTATTTCTTTCAATCCTAATATTTTAAAATGAAACTACCCGCCTCGGTGGCGTAGTTGGCTAACGCGCTAGTCGTTTTGAGCTTGACTGCCGAGGACGGGGAGATCGAGTTTCAAATCTCGGTCGGGTGAATTTTGGGGGAGAGGGGGGGGTTACTAAATGGTTCTCCACACTCTCTCCGCACAAATGCGGGTTCACTACCTCTAAATACAACCTTCCCAATTCCTAATCTATTAGCGTAATTAGTACTTAAGCGTATAGACTGAACGGGTAGTAAGACGTGGTGCTAAATAATAATAATAATAATTTAATTATTATAACGCAGGGCATTTATTTTTTAAAATCGTCTAGCTTTCGAATAAACAATATTTTACTTAAGACTGAATTAAATATAGTCACATACGCAAAAAAAAAGTGTAATTTTTCGGTAAACAGATTGTAGGCCATATTGGTGGACACATGGCGCAATCTAGTCATATCTATTCTACTTTAAGTAGGTGACCTGGCGGTCTAGGGGTAAGGTGTCAGACTTATATGCTGGCGGCCGGGGTTCAATCCTCGGTCCCGGCACAGATTTATCTGATTACCAAACCCTTCCTTCACCTCTGACAAGACATCTTGTGAATGTGGGGAATGCCAGGCCTCCACCGTGGTTCGGATTCCACGTTAAACTGTAGGTCCTCCATTTCATCTCACAATCACCCTACCATCACACATTAGCGTAAGTGCGTACAACCCGAACGGGTAGTAAGACGCGGTGCTAAGAATAATAATAGTATTCTACTTTAAGGTGATGGTGCTATTAGATGTGGTTTAATCACTGGCGGGTGTATGTAGGTAGTTATTTAAAAATATTTATGGTCGATGGTGGTACACATCTAGCTAATTTATCTTTTTTCTATTGTCTTAAGATCAATTTATATATAAAAAAATGTTACTTATTTTTATATACGCTACAAATAGCTTGTAATAAACAAATATAATAAATTGTAAAATATTGTTAAAAAAATAATATAACATTAAATACTAATCCTGTTTTTTTTAATCTAATAATATTCAAATTAATAATATTTAATAATTAGACCCACATCTCCCTTTTTTTTAAAGAAATGTATTCAAAATATCTATCATTCATACGTTTTTATATCAAATTTGTTGTAAAACTTTTCAAGATTAGTAAAAAATATAACACTACTTAAATAAAACTATTCCCAGCATAGATTTATCCAATTACCAAACCCTTCCTTCACCTTTGAAAAGACGTGTATAAATCACAACTTGCGAATCTGTGGAATACCAGACCTCCACCGTGGTTCGGATTCCAAGTTAAACTGTAGGTCCTCCATTTCATCTCACAATCACCCTACCATTACACATTAGCGTAAGTGCGTATAACCCGAATGGGTAGTAAGACGCGATGGTAATAATAATAATAATAATAAATAAAAATTCCAAAATAGTTGTCATGTTCTAATTTGTATTTTCATATCGTATTTAAAAGTTGTTATATTACGCCTCACTGATGATATAAACTACTTACCTCTTTAGGTTTACAGAGCCACATTGAGTATTCGTCTCCTCCCTCGTATCTCACATTTCCGTCCCCAGCGTTGGGAACATGTATGGGCTTTGTTCTGATAATACCTGGATAACGGTGTGAAATAGCTTCCTGGGTTCAAATCTCGTTTGAACGACGTGTTTGTAACTGTCATAATGGGATAATGACCCCCCGATTTATCAACAAAAGGGGTAATAAAGGACCTGCGGTCAAATGTTCCTGGAATTAGAGGAAGGAGGGAAGTCAGCGAGGCAGAATTACGTTCTGTTGTTACCAACCAAATGTGAATAACTATTTTATTAGTGCATTTTGTTTTGTGTGTGTTTGGGACATTAAAAATAAGAAGAGCAGTCTTATACATTGGTTATTTACTGAAAAGTGAGTATATGCTATGATAATATTTTTGAAATAATTATTTATCTTATTTTTTAGAAGATCTTAAAAATACTAAGTGCTAACGTAAATGCTGTTTAACACTTTTATTCGCTTTAAGCAGTCGCAAAAATTTCTTCAGAACTGGTTTTTAATAATTTTAAATCCATCTAGTTAAAAATTTAAAATTCCGACATTAAAGTGCACATAATATTAACTATGCATAGGGGCTAATATTTTAAATATGTCACGCTTCTTCTTGGGGTAATATATCCTGCAATGCATATGACTGGCAGACAGACAGACAATATATATCACTTCTACTAATATTGATTATTGTTATATTATTAATGCATAACGTACACTTTCAAGCAACGAGCTCACAAATGATCATTTAGGTTGGAGGAATAAAAGTAGACCAAGGTTTTTTTGGGGTCCACGCACCTATATAATGTTTTTTAGCAAAATATTTCTACTCATATACTACAAATATACACTAAATAATCTAATTTATTAGATATTAATAATATTTCAATTAGATTAAGTGCATTTAAATTTGTGCATATGAAGATTAGGAAACCATTTAGCAAAAAAGTCCTAAGTCTTATTGTTTAAAGAGACACCCTAAACAAAGTGGCCACAAAATTGAGTCAATCTTTTTATAATAACACTCATGTAATGAAGATAATGTAGGTATAATTTTGATTAAATATGCAAACTTTTGATTGATGAAACAATAAAAAAAATTTTACGTCAAAATAATCATTACATCCAGATGTGATTGAAGATTTCATACTTAATTTTTACCGGGAAATTTTATTAAAAAAGCTAAACCTCTTTTCTATGTGTCCACATATGATAGTGAAATGGAATTATACTTGCATTGTTATAATGCAGTCATTCTGAAGTCTTTTATTTGACTATTAGTAAAACAGCTTGATTTATTAATATAATTTTCTAAATTTATTCAATTATGTCCAAGCTTTTTTGAATAGTTTCAACTATCTAAGTTGTGCTGTTATCTAATGAAGCCTATATTACTACGATATGACTTCTGGTTTGAGCTGTCTTAGTTAGCTACCTAAGTTTAACATGAAGACTACATGTTACCACATTATGTTATTACGTCTGGATCAAGCCGTATTACTTAACTAGGCTACATGAAGACTATGACAACTATGTGAAATCTGACTCCATATACACCAACAACAAAAGTTATATAATATCTTTTAGTTGAGATGGAATCTAAAGCTCAAATAACAGCAGTTAATATATAACTTAACATAGGAAATCATCACTTTACTAATACATTTATCATAACATATAAAGTATTGTCATTCTATTTTAACCTCAATTGGATAATATGTTTTCGGATATTTATTTCAAATTAACAGATATAATTTAATATTGCCTTAGTTACATCCATTATTTCAAAGTATTACTTTAATATGTAATATAATTTCAAAAATTTGATTTGAAAAATAGCTGTCTAATTTGATGATTTTAAATACTAAGTTTTACTTGTTCATTAAATTACTGTAATGATTTTTATTAATTATTTGTGACAAATCACTTTTATTAAATATTTATTTGAAATTTTTAATTAACAACATTTTATTAGAATTTAGTTTTAAAATTTTAAAATAACTAGCATCCCGTCCACTTTTAAAATATTTCAATACAATTTGACTCGGTGCTTTGATCTATATACATATTTTATTTAGGGAACAGATATAATTAAATCAAAATAAAACTAACTATTTATTACCTGATGGAAAACTTTAATATGTGATAAATTATGTAAATTTTATTATTAATATCAATATTAAGGTATTCATACAAATTAAATATAAAATAATATTTGTAATAATATTTCACTAATTAAAAATCCTTGAGTGGTTGTTTAGGGGCGTGTAAACAGAAATATATTCCCCAGCTGAACGTTTTAAAGTTTGATCCTAAAAATTATATTTCTATATTTTATAATTTATTAATAGTTTAATATAGGTTGGAATCAATTACTGGGCCATACAAGACCAAGTTCAAAATAATATTATATAATATGATATATTTAGAGCCAAGACCCTAACTTTAAGATTTATTTGACTTCGAGCTGTTACATTACAAATTAAAACAGAAAGTATGAGCTTATTAATACTAAGGAATTCAAATTTAAACTTCAACACAGTGTAAATAAAAATCACACATTTTATTATAATTTGATCCTTCTTCTTTATTTTATGCTTTTAAAAAAATAGAGGAATGAAACTAACCTTTAACTCCTTTATCACACATACACCCAGATTAAAACACGTTAAATAATTTCTATAAAAACTTTCTAGTTATTTCTCTGTCCTCATCTCACTATCAATAATAATTTAATTTAAAACATTGTGGAGAACCATCCTGTTCGAACAGGGAGAGGTAAGGTAGAAGGATCCAGTGCAATCCTTGTAATAGAACACCCCCACCCAGATGCATAAATCATAGAGCTCCTGTCAATATAAACGAAGAATGGTGTGTGTGTGTGTGTGTGTGTACGCTAGCACTCAAGAGGAAATAGGGGAGCTGTTCTCTTTTTTTTTTTTCAGTGTGAAAATCAAATCACTCACATCATTCTCCCTCTCTACGTACGTGAAATAATGGTAAGGAAAGAATAGTTGAAGGGTCGAATAAAGTAGGTATGAGGGAGGTTTGAAGTTGAAGTTGAAGCTCGGTCTAGAAACCCTTTCAGTATGGTTATAATTGGTAGTTAAGAGAGCACATGGTGGACTTTTTAAATCTCAATTTTCAACATTTTCCGGCTTCAATTATAATGTGGTCCCTCACCTCAAACAAGTTTACTTAATTTATTATATTGTTGAGCATTAAAATTTATCACAACATTAACTTTTCACAATAATAATGATATAATAGACTACCAAAAATATATTTAATTGGTCACCAAACATACTATTTAACAGCGTACTACAAAGATTGTTAAGGGGGCAACGACAAGGATTGTTCAATGGTCTAATATCATGATTATTCATGAGCTAAGATTAGGATTGTTAAGTAAACCACATAAATGAATATATAACAGATTTCATCATGTATTCACTACTAGACCGTACAGACAACGACAATGATTATCCAGGGAAACAGGACAGTAATTATTAATTGAGATAAAAAGTAGTTCTTGTTTGGGCCTCGAGAAGGTTTCCTTAAAAGATAAGAACATGAATATAAAATGGCTACGTCCAAAACAGTTTGTATGAGCTATAGTTAATAACACTTCAAACGACCACGTTGATAATTCTTCATAAACCAATTACAAAGACAATTCATGCTCAAAATCAAGGACTCATGGAAATCTACAAGAATCTACAAATTATCCATGAAAAAATCACCTTCAATGGGAAATGATAGGAATTCTTTGGTCACCAACAAGAAATAAATGTCAATCCACCATTAAAATACTCTTCAAGAATCAAACAACATGAATATATACGCCTGATGGAAATAATACCATTTTTTATTTAGATACTATTTAGATCTCTTAGATCTTGACGGTTCAAGAATTACATGGTGTCATTCATTAATTTAATGTCCAGTATTTGTGTTCAACTACTTTTTCTTTGTCATTAACATGGATCTGGCATACAGGGTTTATAAATATTTGGATTTTTCTCATAAAGATTGAATGCTAAATAGCGTACTTTCCCAATTTAATATCTTTGGTGGGATAAGGAAGTGGTAGAAAGAGGACTAAAAGGACAGATACACAACATGGGATGTGTTTATATGTACATATAAGCGGGTATTTGCAGCGATAGCTGTAGATTATTGAACTGAAACGTATTTGAAATTTTTTTGGGGGAAATGATCTATATAATAATTTCTCAGTCACTTAGTAGTTAAAATTTTACTCGTCAATGGCTATAAACTTAGTGATGGGCAGAATCAGATGAATAAAATCGATTCATTAGAATATTTTAAATAATCGATTTATTCGATTCTTTCAAAATCATTCGAATGAGAAAAACATTCGAATGAAAACATAGCTGACTTGACGCAAGCTGGCTGATTCATTCTCTAACCTCACCCTTGCCGGAAGTGCAGAGGAAAATCGACCTTATGATTATGAATGTTTCCAGGCTATCTCTATACAGTTCTTTATTTCTATTAGGGTCATTTTCAAAAAATAGTCCCCATTGCTACACAATAATTGACCTTACGCATTCGAATGATTCTAAGGCTAATTTAATACAAAGTTTTAGTGGTTGTACAGTTTACAATCGAATAACAGCCAAAAATAATTCGAATGAAAATTACAAAAAGGGTTCGATTATTTTGCTACATTACTACGTGGATTGTTCTTTGTCATTTCATTAAAATTTTACCTTCCTACCTAACTAATCGCATATTGCACGAATGGTTTGAGATATAATTATTTTAACGTTGACTTAAATTTATTAAGTAGATAAGTATATAATTTGTATGTATTTATTAAAACACTGCCCGGCCGTAATATTCAAATCGTATTATAATTTTATTCACTGAAATAATTTTACGATTGTAAGCTTATATATTTTTGTTATGTTTAAGAAATATTAAAGGGTAAATTATTTTGATTCGTTTAAACACAAAGGGAAACGAATGTTCCTTATTTAATTATCAATGGTATGTAAAAGTATTTATATTAATTGAGAGCTACTTATTTGAGAAATGCGTTCACTTTTTCACTATATAGTATTTTGTTATGGCTATACTTTGATCTTTGACACTGTCGCAAGGAACTAAATGCAGTAACTGAAAAATGTTGATAAGCTGCAAACGCAAAGGAATGGGTGTTGAGAGATTCGACAGCAGGATAAAGAGAATAGTAGCACAAAGCAAAGTGAGCAACTAGTAACTACTTTTAGCTGACCTAGCGGTCTAGGGGTAAGGTGTCAGACTTCTATGCTGGCGGCCGGGGTTCAATCCTCGGTCCCAGCACATATTTATCTGATTACCAAACCCTTCCTTCACCTCTGACAAGACATCTTGTGAATGTGGGGAATGCCAGGCCTCCACCGTGGTTCGGATTCCACGTTAAACTGTAGGTCCTCCATTTCATCTCACAATCACCCTACCATTACACATTAGCGTAAGTGCGTATACTCCGAACGGGTAGTAAGACATGGCACTAATAATAATAATAATAAAACTACATTTAGAAGTAGTAAATATTCGATTATTACCGACTCTTTACTACTTCTCAAAATCATTAGAATGATTCTTTAGATTCATTCGATTATTTTTCAAAGAATCGCATGATTATTCGATTCTTAAAATCATTCGATTATGCCCATCACTATATCAACTTAACTAAGATATTTAGTTTTCAGTGCTTAACTTGAATAAAAACGTTTATCCCCCCCCCCTCACTCTCCGGTGAGAAAATTAAAATTACCCCACTCCCAGATGGTTATATATAAGATGCATCTAACCATTAAACTAATGATTTAGCTAATACTACTTTTAAACTATTGTAAGAGAAATATTTTATTTACCAGTAATATACAGCTATACACAACATGGTTTCCATGGTGATACAAACAAAGAATGATTGTACAAATGAGCCACTGCCCACACAGAGGGAAAGGATGACAAATTCAGTAGCTAAATTGGGTTCTAGTTTTAGGCCACTATTTTTACTCGTATAAGATTCCATAATCTTTAATATGAGTGCTCTTTGGTCAAAATTTGTTCAGTCATCTACTTGTAATTTCTATTACTGGATACGGGTTTATCATATAATAAATATTAGGTTAGAGAAAGTAATAAAATATGATGGTGAAAATGAGAGTGTAATTGTTTGAGTATGTGATTGTGTGGGTGATTACGAAAATGAGAGTGTGAGGGTGAAAGAGTGAGTATATAGAGACAGAGAATAAGCAATTGAGAGAGATCGAGTGATAGTGAGCGTATGTGTATGTTTTAGAAAGAAAAATATTGGGAGAAGAGAAAAAGAGTGTGTGTAGTAGGAGGAAGAGTGTGTGAGAGAGAATTCGTGATAAAGTATGTGTGTGTGTGTGAGAGAGAGAGAGAAAGAAAGAGTGTACAATTTTGTAAAAGATATTGTGTGAAATAGAAAGAAAATTTGAAGGCATGTAGGATAGAATTTGAGAGAGAAAATTAAAAAGGATATATTTGTTTGGAAAGAAAAAATTAGTTTGAGAGATGGTTAGATAAAGAGTTAAAAGAAAGAAATTAGGAGGGCGATTTTGAGAGAAAGAGAGAGTGGGTTCAAGAGAGAGTGAGTTTGAGATGGGGAGTGTGAAATTGTGAGAGATAAAGAATGTGAGAACTATATAAAGAGTTTGAGATAGAAGGGGTTTTAGAGAGACGCCATTTGTAAGAGAGCTTAAGCGAGAGAGTATAATAAAGATGATTGAGAAAATGTATATGTGATAAAGACTGTATGTGAGAGAGAGAATGAGAAAAGATTATATTAGAAAGAGGGGTTTATAGAGTATGTGTGTGTGAGCGTGCTTGTGTGAGTGTGTGTGAGAGAGAAGGGTTAGAGGTTGAGAGAGTCTGATAGAGAAAGAAAATGCGAGAATATAGATGTAGGACTAAAACATTATGGCAATTTGAAATATAATTCCCTCAAAATTTAGTATTAACATGTAATCATAACTGAACTTACAATTTTTTTTAAATAATGTGAAAGGATATATAAGGTACACAAAACATTACTTTTTAAAAACATTCTCAAAATTGAGCGGTAAAATGAAAACATAACTTAACTTATGTATTTGTATTGTTCTACTATTTGCTAAAATGAACATCAAAACCCATTATTTGTAAAAAATGAACACCAAAACTCATAACTAGATAGTTAAAATGGCTAATTTTTCGAGTTATTCAAGATCGTATTATCACTTTTGAGGTTATAATACATACCAAAACACTTAACAAATGATTTGATAATAAATTAACAGTCTTAACTAATTAATTTTTGTTTTCTGTTATTAAATGAAATGATTTTAACGTCATTATTACAGTTACGAGTAATTATAATCTTTTGAAACATTAGATAATGTGACTGAATTGAACCCACTATAATTGTTGTAAGTTGTTCAGGTAAATATAAGTATTAAATTTTTACTACAATATTTGTAAAAATATACTTTTTTATTATAGCTATGAATGGTAATTGACTTTAGTAAAATTCATTTTTAATTTATTAAGCTATTTAATAAAATACTAATTTTAAATATTTAAGAAAATCTAAATTTGACACAATGTAAGAATGTAGTCTTTGCTTGTCTTAAACAGTTATAAATAGTACTTGGGCTATAAAATATATAACTTAACATTAATTAGCTACTTTAATATACCAAGCATTGTAATTACTTAAAGCTTAAGCTTAGTTTTAATTTATGTAAGAATCAAAATTGAAATTATATAATAAACTGGAAAAAATTAATTATATATCTCTTATCCCATAAATGTTTCTTTAATTGGTTAAAAATATCGTAGATAGTAATGTGAAAGATAAGTTCAATTTAAGTTGTATGGTATTAAAATAAAATCCTTCATAAACTTTAAAGTTCCATAAAATTTGCATAGTATGTTGAATTATTTTCTTCCGCAAAATATTTTTAAATAAACCTCTATTAAAACAATAGAAAGAATACAAAAGAAAGGAATATAAATTCTGTATAAATATGACCATTATACATTATACAATGAATAGAATATATATTTATTTTACAAAGAAAACCTGTGGAATCAGAGGTGGACAGAGAGAACCTATTAAAGAGTACATTTGGGTAAAAAAAAAAAGAGAATCGCTGTTGATATTGTTCTTTCATATCTGAACATTGCGTGTACATTTTATCTTTGGAATTTATAGCTGTGTGAAGTGAGTAAGGGTGGGGCAGCAAGTGGTAGGTGAATGGGGTTGGTGAAAAGGGGGGGGGGAGGTTCCACTATCTGAAGCTTTGTTCGCCGTTGGTGCCTGGTTAGATTTGGCGCAGCGTGTCAGGCTGATTCTACCCTGGTTTACCAAGAGATCAATGATTTCTGACCAAACACGCTGAATGTTACACACACAAAAAAATAGTTCACCCCCACACGGTTAAAATAGGGTTGCCTCTCCTCTACCAAACTTTTTTTTTTTTCGAAATAATAGTTCAATATAATGCGTTGGGTAGCAACACATCCATTGAATGCAATAACTCAAAGATCTGCGTCGGTGCCTACATGGTCGAATGTGATACTCTCGCTGTGGACTGGCCCGCTGAAGACGGTTAGTTTGGGTTTCAAGTCCCGGTTGGATCTGCTAAAAGTCATTTTATCTAAATGTTTTTCCACTCTCTTTCAACTCCAGGGCAGGTAGATTACCTATAAAAATTTTATTTTCACATCCTTAACACTTTAGGGCAATTAATACTAAGCGCTCATAAATTGAACAGATAATAAATAGGGCGAGGTGATAATAAAAAATATAATCTTAATTATTACCTTAATTGCCGAGGAAATAATTGTTTTTAATTAATACGGTTACTACCCTTTATATTTTTATTCGATTTTATATTTTTGTTTTATCATTTTGTCTGGCTATTCCTTTAGCTCCAAAAATGCCTGGATGAAAATCTTTGAAAATTAATGGTCTGTAAACAATCGTAACAAGGCAAAATATAAAACTAAAATACATCTGTCTTAAGAAAATAAGTACAATCTGTATTCCCAAACTTCCCAAAAGATACATCTGGCACAGTAAACACCACCATCTAATACAAGTATGATATAAAGAACACAATCTTCTGCAAATGCAATTAATAATAATAATAATAATATTTACCACCGAGTCTTACTACCCGCTGGGGTTATACTCTTTAACTACTAATTACTCTAATGGATTAGGAATTGGGGAAATTTAATTAGAGGAAGTGAGCCCGCATTTGCGTGGAGGGAGAGTGGAAAACCATTTAGGAAAAACCACCCCCAGTTCACCCGACCGAGATTCGAACCTCGATCTCCCCCGTCCTCAGCAGTCGAGCTCAACACGACAAGCGCGTTAGCCAACTACGCCACCGAGGTGGGTGCAAATGCAATTAAGGAGGGCATAGCCATGAATCAAAGATTTAGTGGACCTAATCAAAGAAGGGTATATATATGCACCAGAAACACATACTCAAATAATTACAGTAATATAGTGCCTACCATATTCGTTTGTCCCATGATCTTGCAAGTTACTCTCTATCTAGACTAGACTCCCGAAAACGGGGAGATTGAGTTGGATCCTATTTGAGTGCACTGAGGTTGGTTTTTCATTAATGGGTTTAAATTCTACCTCCACTCCACACAAAAGCTGGTACTCTTCCTCTAAATTAAATAATTCTAGGCCCTAACACATTAGTATAATTAGTACATAGGTTTACAACCCAAATTAAAGCTAAGAGGTGGAGCTAAAAAAAGTTCTAACAAGCATAAAAAGTGATGAATTAGTTTGTGGTGGTCACTTTGCGTCAGAAAAAGAATATATATAGTTATACCAGGTAATATGAAAGACAAGAGACTAAACCAGAAATAGGAAAGAGTCAGGTGCTGGGGGTGTAGAATATTTGTCCCTCAAAACCAAAGAATTTTGAAGCATCATCCTTTAACATCAACACCTTTTTATGTTGTCTACAATCGAGTAAAAAAAAACATGGAAAAATTACATCAACAAAATAACCATAAATAAAGGGTTTTGATAAAGAGATGAGTCTAAATGAAAAAAAATCTTATGTTATAGTTTTAACTACTGAAAAAAAAAAGATACAAAAAGCTTATAAATACTGTAATGATACAAACTACAATATCATAGCACCGAGAACCCGAATATTCTATTCTATTTATTTGAGGTATTTAACATAAACTTTCTGAACCGACTGATTATCAGGACAAATCTTATAAACTAACTTAAATCTAGAAAAACACAACATCAAGCCCCGGCCGTTAATTAATCTATGTGAAAGGGGAAATACACATCTTAACAATGATACAATTTTTTTGGCTATGCCAACCATCGAATCAAACATGGGACCCTTGTTAATTAAAAACGGAACATCAATCAAAAGAAAAAAAAATATATATATATGGCAGGTCCTAAATAAAAATTGAGCTAGAGTAAATACTGAAAAGATAATATAATTATTTAATGTTAATGCAGTCCCATGGATATACATGACAGTGATATGATAATCATACAAATAAACAAAGAGATCACTACAATAAACATCAAAGCCTGAAATACATCAAATTTTAACGAATCCACTTAATAACATTAAAAAAAGAAGCGTGTGTAGACTGGTAACTGTGGTGGATCTAGACAAAATAAAAATGTGGTTTAGGGAAAGAGGTGGTGCAAAAATATGTGACCATCAATAATTAAAATCAATATTCAACGGTCAAAATACAAAATATACGAACAAATTATAAAATACAGAAACGTACATATACACATTGACTCTTTATATTGTTAATAAGTTCGTGGGTGTCCTAGTGGTCTAAGATATAAAGTATCGGACTTATGTGATGGGGGTCCGGGGTTCAATCCTCGGTCCCGACACAAATTTATCTGATTGCCAAAACCCTTCCTTCACCTCTGACAAGACATCTTGTGAATGTGTGGAATGTCAGGCCTCCACCGTGGTTCGAATTCCACGTTAAACTGTAGGTCCTCCATTTCATCTCACAATCACCCTACCATTACACTTTAGCGTAAGTAGTTACAAACCGAACGGGTAGTAAGATGCGGTGCTAATAACAATAATATTAATAATAATAATAATAAGTTCGTGGAAGGACCGCATGATTTTAAAAATGTTGAATTGTACCCCTCTTATGTATGGCACTAACAGAAAGTAAATAGAAGGCTAATTTGAAATGAACAATCCAGTCAGAATAAGAAAATCCTGAAAAAAACAACTTATAGAATGACATACTTTATTATAGTTTTCCATTCAATTAAAGACAAATATTTTTATGAATATCATTTGACTTCGTTTTAATTTAAAAATTTACTTAGCAATCTCAAATACATTAGAATCACAAATATTCGGCCTAAATTGGTGGCATACTAGGCCTGATAATACTGAATACTAATAAAATTATTTTCAGTTAGGGTCTGTCTCATGAGACTAGGCCTCGCGCACAACTACCTTGACACATCTTCTGTTTCCAGCCAATTAAAGACTGTGCTGCTACCTACACTGATCAAGGCCACAGCTGCAATGACACAGCTTCTGTTTCCAGCCAAATAAAAAAAGTTCTGCTATCTACACTGATCAAGGCCACACCTCCCATGACACAGCTTCTGTTCCCAGCCAAATAAAAAAAGTGCTGCTATCTACACTGATCAAGGCCACACCTGCAATGACACAGCTTCTGTTCCCAGCCAAATAAAAAAAGTGCTGCTATCTACACCGAACAAGGCCACACTTCCCATGACACAGATTCTGTTTCCAGCTAAATAAAAAAGGTTATACCATTTACACTGATCAAGGCCACACCTCCCATGACACAGCTTCCGTTTCCAGCCAAATAAAAAAGTGCTGCTATCTACATCGAACAAGGCCACACTTCCCATGACACAGATTCTGTTTCCAGTCAAATAAAAAAGGTTCTACTATCTACACTGATCAAGGCCACACCTCCCATGACACAGCTTCTGTTTCCAGCCAAATAAAAAATGTGCTGCTATCTACACCGGACAAGGCCACACTTCCCATGACACAGATTCTGTTTCCAGCCAAATAAAAAAAGTTCTATCTACACTGATCAAAGCCACACCACCCATGACACAGCTTCTGTTTCCAGCCAATTAAAGACTGTGCTGCTATCTACACTGATCAAGGCCATACCTGCAATGACACAGCTTCTGTTTCCAGCCAAATAAAAAGTTCTGCTATCTACACTGATCAAGGCCACACCTGCAATGACACAGCTTCTGTTCCCAGCCAAATAAAAAAAGTTCTGCTATCTACACTGATCAAGGCCACACCTCCCATGACACATGCTTCTGTTCCCAGCCAAATAAAAAAAGTGCTGCTATCTACACCGAACAAGGCCACACTTCCCATGACACAGATTCTGTTTCCAGCTAAATAAAAAAGGTTATACCATTTACACTGATCAAGGCCACACCTCCCATGACACAGCTTCCGTTTCCAGCCAAATAAAAAAGTGCTGCTATCTACATCGAACAAGGCCACACTTCCCATGACACAGATTCTGTTTCCAGTCAAATAAAAAAGGTTCTACTATCCACACTGATCAAGGCCACACCTCCCATGACACAGCTTCTGTTTCCAGCCAAATAAAAAATGTGCTGCTATCTACACCGGACAAGGCCACACTTCCCATGACACAGATTCTGTTTCCAGCCAAATAAAAAAAGTTCTACTATCTACACTGATCAAGGCCACACCACCCATGACACAGCTTCTGTTTCCAGCCAAATAAAAAAGGTGCTGCTATCTACACCGAACAAGGCCACACTTCCCATGACACAGATTCTGTTTCCAGCCAAATAAAAAGGTTCTAATATCTACACTGATCAAGGCCACACCTCCCATGACACAGCTTCTATTTCCAGCCAAATTAAAACAGTGCTGCTATCTACAACGATAAAACCACATCTTCCTTGACATAGATTATGTTTCCAGCCAAATTAAAACAGTGCTGCTATTTACAGTGACAAAGCCTCTTTTACTTACAAGAGTAGGCTGACTTTAAAATACGTCTACCGCATGCATTGAAGTTATGCATTACTGACTTTAATGTAAAAATTATAAGGTATTTTAGATCAATTTTTTATTAATAACTTGTGCATATTTACCGACTTTCTTATTTTAAAACGCAGTTTTTTTTACACAGAACTGGATAGGACAATACGTAGGGCTGAATAATCGCCACAGAAGCGTGTCAGAAAATTTTCGTATAGCTTCTGGTTAATCCTGGATCAGTCAATAAATTAAATCCATTTATATTTGTGGTAGAGCTAGGATACATAGTATTTTACTCGTCATTGTATATCTCAAGTAATTTTTAACCCTTTTCATGACGGAAAAAAATATTTCACAAGCTGCTTTAGGATGGATTTGGTGATCAGGCGTTTTGGACGTGTAAGGTGGTTAGGAAAACTACTTAAATCTTTTGTAATTAAAAATATATTTCTAATAGTTTTTATTGGTAAAGTTGTTCTTAGATAAGCATACTTAGGAATGAAACTTCTTTAATTCAGTGATACGTGTGCGTATCAGGAACAACTTTTTTAAGAAAACGTAACTTGATTTTCAAACAAGACCGGAACCGCAAACGCAAACGCTGCTCTATATCAAGTCGATCAAACGTATGAAGGAAAAGGGAGTGTTACCAATTAGCTGAAATTTATTGGATCGACATAACATACATATTAAAAAAATAATATCCTCTTACATGCTTCGGTGGTTGCGTGGTCTAATGCAATACTCTGGGAGTAGACTAGACTACCGATGACTGGGAGACCAAGGTTTTAATCTCAGTCGGGTGTACTAAAGATGTTTTACTTAAACTGGTTTTCGACTGTCCTTCCATGCAAATGCTTTTACACTTACTCTTATATAAAATTCCTAATCCATAAAACCATTACAGTAATTACTACATAAATAGTATAAACAGAATGGGTAGTAAGGCATTGTGCTAAAATAGCCTCATTCTCTCCCGTAAAATTAAGTATTATATAAATCGTCTAAATTTATAAGTCATTGATTGTTATCTAAGATATGGCTATATTTTATGGGGTGGAATGCATCCACTGGCCTAACCTAAAATCATCTCATAGCCTAATTATATCAACATTATAGCCTATAATGTAATGAAACGTACTAAAAGCACTAGCTTGAATAAACATTAATCAGTAAATATTATAAGTTATAATAAATACGTCACAGGTACAGACATAGAGCTAAAGAGAAGATGAAATATCATCAAACCGCTCAACAAGACTATTAGAAAAATTATAACACCAGCCACCCACGAATTGCCTGAAGTATCTTGCTCAAGTACAGATTTAGCCAATGCAATCACACTTATATTAGCAGGCTAATTATAAATACTTAATACCTCCAAGTAGAGGATTTAACTCTTAATTATTTAAAAAGCAGCATTTTTTTTTATTATACAGCTGTATACAAAGAGCTACATTTTAATATCAACTTTAGCTAGGAAACACTGCATTTTCTCACAAAAGAGAGGTCCGATCATCCTACAATCTACTCTAAGAAATATTTTTAAGCCCTTAATTTAAGAAGAATAGCTATAAATTATATTTAATAGTATTATTATTAATATTAGCACTGCTTCTTACAACCCGTTTGGGTTATATCGCACTTACGCTAATGTGTAATGGTAGGGTGATTGTGAGATGAAATGGAAGACCTACAGTTTAACGTGGAATCCGAACCATGGTGGTAGCCTGGCATTCTCCACATTCACAAGATGTCTTGTCAGAGGTGAAGGAAGGGTTTGGTAATCAGATAAATCATTGCCGCGTCCGAGGATTGAACCCCAGTCACCAGCACAGAAGTCTGACACCTTACCCCTAGAGCGCCAGGTCACCATTTAATAGTAGAAAAATTATTTAAAATTGAAATTAAAAACCATCCATTTAAACAATCTCTCAATCTTAAGCCTAATATATGACTTCTTTCAAAGTGTTCAATAGTGAAAAAAGTAGCATTATTTATATCTAAACTTTAAAAGCGTTTAAAATGGTTTAGAACCCAGGAATGATCCAAAATTTGGGTACTTTAAACTTCCCACAGTTTTTCACCCACATAGTAAACAGTTTTGACAACAGTATACAATTCCAAAAAAACAAATGAATCTACTTTATTAACAGTTTTATACATTAAAAGAGTATTCTCATTGTACTTAGTTTTTTTTAGCGGCGCATCTTACTACCAATCAATGTTATACGCTTATGTACTAATTACTATTATGGTTTTAGTGATTTCTAAATTTAAATTCATAGGAAGCGTACACGCTTTTGGTTGGAGGGAGATTAGAAAACTATTTTTGAAAAACCAGCATGAGTACACCCAACCGTGATTCAAATCTCAATCACCCTAACATACGCAGTCTAGTCTACCGCAAGAGAAGGGATATAGAACACCAGGATACACAATAATTTGTACTGTTACACTTTATCTATAGGGTGTCCCAAATAAAACCGGCACCAAACGCACAATTTTTCAAAGGTTTTGTTCCAAATGTGCACTAACAGCCTCAATGAAAAGTTTCAATAAATAAACGTCTACTATTCGACGGGTGGAATTATAAAATAGTGGCTGGCGGTGCATATTTCTAGCACATACTCGCTAAATACCGTACGCTTGGTGTCAGCTGAATTTGGTACACTCTGTATACATTTTCTCTAGCAGTCGTATTCTTATTTCGTCATGTGAGGTATCAAATTGACGTTACATCTTTCCATCATGACGTAATTCATAAAGAAGGCCACGGTGTATTGGTTTAATCTGCGACGGTAAGACTGTCATGGCCGTCCTTAGAGGCCTGACAACTGTGTGGCTGTACAGGGCCCTAGTTTTTGGGTAACCCCAGGATCGTTAAGGTGTCGAGGATAAAAAACAAGTTGGGTTACACGCTAGTATATCTGTCTCCTTCTATAAGCGAACAGCTAGACAAATGAGCTAATGTTTGATTTGTTTACTTTACCTAAGGCCTTTATTGTTGCCGTTTCACATTTGTCTATTGTAATTTACTTAAAAGTAAGCTTTAAAATGCGTTGGTGTTAGTGTTACACGTGGGACACGTGAAGGTTATTTTTTATTGTGTTACGTGCAAAATTGTATTATAATAATTATTATTAACATTAGCACCACGTCTTACCACCCGTTCGGGTTATACGCACTTACGCTAATGTGTAATGGATAGAGTGATTGTGAGATGAAATGGAGTACCTACAGTCTAACATGGGATCCGAACCATGGTGGAGTATTGGCATTTCCCACATTCATAAGTTGTGATAAATACACGTTTTGTCAGAGGTGAAGGAAGGGTTTGGAAATCAGATAAATCTGTGCCGGGACCGAGGATTGAACCCCAGACTCCTAGCACAGAAGTCTGACACCTTACCCCTAGACCACCAGATTAGCTTTAGACAAGTTGTAAATGGAGCGTGGTAATAGTGTAATATAGTTCTGTCTAGTATTTAGTGTTTATCGAAATGTTTAGTCTGCGTGACAAGGTTTGAAATTTGGTATACATAAATTTTGTCTGCGTTGGGGCTCGAACCCGGGGCCTTTTGACCTGTAGTTAGGTGGTCTGACCGCAATACCACAGAGGTAGCCAGATATCAAAGTGAAAGTTTCAAAGTACATACCTATTCTTTTTAAACTAATGTAATTCGTACCAGGGTCAGATCTGAAGATACAAGTATATAATTATTGTGGGTTATTTTAGTGGTTTTGAAGCATCAGAGAGAGGTGGATCCGGGGGGTAGGTTAGGGTGGATATTGCAACCCCAGCTCCCTGAATATAAAACAATTTTTTTTTTTAAACTGATACATTAATGTTGTAAAGAATTACTAGCACCTCCATCGTCCTAAATTTATATACCATGATTTCGGTTGGAGGAACAGTAGAGAAAATTCCAATATATTTCTTTGCGGCCAATATTGGTAATATTTCATCCTATTATATCTGTTATTTTATAGGTATTGATAATATCAATCAAAAGTGACAGCTGAAGATAGGATGACATGTTGTATTAATATATTTAAATTGTTTTATTAACTTTAGTAACTAATTTCTACTGTTCTTCTTACCAAAATCATACTATATATATATATATATATATATATATATATATAT
>CABFVX010000003.1:127879-141453 GCA_902151425.1 Timema shepardi | reverse complement strand
TATATATATATATATATATATATATATATATATATAATTATAATCGAAAGCCCTGATTGACTAACTGACTGACTGACTGACTGACTGACTGACTGACCAAATCACTCATGACTTCCCACGAAGCTAGAGGGCTGACATTTGGCACAGGTGTTACTTTTAAGATAATTAGGAAAACTAAAGATGTTTCATTCCAATGTTTTGTGATTAAGGGGGTGAAATTGGGGTATCTATCCTAATCAAGAGTTAAGAGGGTAATAATCCAATAAGTTTGTTCTAATAACGACCTAGACAAAATAAAGCCATTATTTTTAACCCCGTAGATGCTTTTAGGATTGAAAAAAAATCAATACAGACAATTAATTAAAATATATCACTACGTATTAATATGCACCTCCAAGAGACGGTATATGTCGTTAATTTATATTTTGTTGAATTTTGTTGTGTTTGTAGTGTCTGTGTGAGTGAGAGGGCCCGGCCCGGGGTGGTGTGTGGTGGTGGATGAATGGTGGGAAGGAGGGGAGGGACCTGTACAGCCGCGCTCAGCTGATAACGCCCCAGGCAGTAGGCAAGGGGGCCTGCCGAAAATAAAACTCGCCATGAAAAACGATACATGGTCACTTCCTCGCGGTGTTTCTCGGGTAGCTTATAAGAGCCATGCCATTATTAACCTTAAAACAAAAATTCCTCATTTTCATTCGAAAATAAATAATAACACAATACCCCGTGCGAAGAATGGGCTTTCGGTTAGTTTCTTATATGAGCTAACTATAACTCTTTCAAATTAGCTCTAATCTGCAGAAAATAAGTGGCCTAAAACTAAAACTCAACGCTAAATTTAGTATGATAACTATTATGAGGGTGTATTAAAATACTTTATTTTAGAAAAATGAATAAAAAAATATTTTAGGTATATATATATATATATATATGTATATAATCAAATTCTTTTACTGTGACAGTGACCTTTCTCGGTGGCCACATGGTCTAACGCATGAGACTCGCAGTAGACTAGAGTACCAATGAACGAGGTTCAAATCACGATTGTGTGTACCGAGGGTGGTTTTATTCCAGATTGGTTTTTCCCCCTATACCTCCACGAAAATTTGGGTGCTCTTCCTTTAAATATAACGTTCCTAATCCATAAAATTATTAGTATAATTAATACATAAGCTTATAATTCAAACAGGTGCTAAAAAATCTTTGTAAAGGTGTTATTTTGTTTTATGTGTTTTAATATAGAATTACAAATTTTTGAATCATAGCTGTGTTTTATATACATGTACTTTTTTTAGTTGAAAATATTATTAACTAAAATAATTTTAAAAGCCAGTCATTGTTATTATTATTAGGATTATTATAAATAAATATTTTGACTAGCTAAAATGATTAATTTAATACTTGAAAAAGCCTTATGAAAATAAGTCTTCCCCCTCGATGAAAGGCCCTAGATCCGCCCTTGGCAACATAGCTAGATGTATTAGGGAGGGTGACCTTGTGGTCTAGAGGTAAGGTGTCATACTTCTGTGCTGGGGAGTCTGGGTTTCAATCCTCGGTCCAGGTACAGATTTATCTGATTACCTGTGACAGGACGTGTATTAACCACAGCTTGCGAATGTGGGGAATGCAGGCCTCCACCGTGGTTCGGATCCCACGTTAAACTGTAGGTCCTCCACATCGTCTCACAATCACCCTACCATTACACATTAGCGTAAGTGCGTATAACCCGAACGTGTAGTAAGATGCGGTAATAATAATAATAATAATAAGTATTTGAGTTGCTAGACTGGGGCTATATGCCTTCAATAAGAGCTTTGGGCGTAAACGTAAATGTAAAGAAAGTTGGATACATATATATATATATATATATATACAAACCACCTTGCTTTAATTCCCGATGATAGCGAAAATAGCTGAGTATTTGTTTGTGTTTAATTTTATTGTACTAGAAAACACATACCTTAATGTAATGGAAATTGATTAGTGTTAGTTAATAATTAGGTTTCGTTTATGTTTCATTTGGTGTATCAAGGACTAATTTATTAATTGCATCATAATACAAATTGATTAATTTGGGTTGATTATGATTTAATAAAGATCATAGGGAAACTTGTCCCTAAGGGTACTCCCGAAAGGTACTTTATTGGGATATGGAAAATGTTGGGATAAAAGAAGGGGGGGCAGTCTTTAATTGAATCCCGTACACTATGAGTTTAATTTATAATACATGGGAAGTTATTTTCATTCATGCATAACTATTGTAATATTACAAAATATAACATTAATTGATATAATCTGTAATCCTTTATGACCTTCTATCTAGTATATGTTCCAAACAATATCTAAAGTACAATTTCCAATATGGATTTAAATAATTAGTAGTTTATGGCAAATTATTAAGAAATAACAACACATAAGTGTTAATAATAGTGTAATCTAGTGTTGATTAATTTTTTAATAATTATTTTTAAAGAAATTAATGGCATGACGTTTCATTAAATTAATCTCGGTAAGATTTTATATAAAATAAATAATTCAACATCACAATTTCCTCTTAAAAAAGGGCGCTAACTATCCCTATTTTGATATAGTTCCATCCAGTCAACATCGTTTTATCCTATCCCTATGTTAAGCTCTCTCTAGCTAGTCGGACTCAATTCGTCTTATACCTATCTCGAGCTAGTTCTATCCAGTCAACCTCTTTAGACGTATCCCTATCTTAAGCTAGTTTTATCCAGTCTATATTATTACACCCTATCCCTATCTTGAGGGAGTTATATCCACTCTAATGTTATCTTCCCATCCGCATCTAGGTCTTCCCATTACCTTCTACATATTAGGTTTACCAGTCAGTACCCAGAACAAGGTTCTAGAATCTTCCATTCAACAGTATGTTTTGCCTGTCGTAATCTACGAGACGTGATTATACTCTCAATGTCTTGTTATGAGTACAAATTATGTAACACACCATTATGTAGCCCCTATTCCACTCCCCATTATTGGCATACCTTTTTGGACCCAAATATCTGGCTAGAAGCCCTTTTTTTTAAACCTTGAAATAAAAATTTCATCATGTCAGATATGAGCCCATATTTCCCACCCATAGAGAACAACTGGTAAAATTATTGTTTTGTATATTCTGAGTTTTACTTTCCTCGAAAACAAGTGAGATTTCAACAAATAACTGACCGAGTCATTGAATGTATTTATCGACCATAATATTTTCTAATTTCCAATCTAATTTTGTTATTGTTAGCTAAAATGGTTCTTAAATATATAAACTTATTAACTCTCTCATGGATATGTTTCTCTAAATAATATCTAAATTTTTATACCCAAACTGTACTCTCATTTTTATCATATAATTAGGTTAAGAAGTGAACGCTGTACAGACAATTTCCATACCAGCATATAATAAATGTTCTGAATTTCGAGCAACAGCTTTGTCACAATTACCCAACAAAGCTAGATCACCTGCCTATTCTAATATAGTATCAATATTAATTAATACTTATTGTATTTACGATTTTTAGAGATCTTTAGAAATCAATATTTACTTACTTGTGAATGTGAGGAATACCAGGCCTCTACTGTGGTTTGGATTCCACGTTAAATTGTGGGTCCTCCATTTCATCTCACAATCTCTCTACCATTACACATTAGCGTAAAAGCGTATAACCCAAACGGGTAGTAAGACGCGGTGCTAATAATAATAATATTAATATTTAATTAGCTGTTGATTTTTAAAAGTATGATTTTTTTAAAGAGACTTGAAGAAAATTTATCATTTGACATTGCTGTAGAACTTCTCACATATATAATAATGAATCAAAGAGAGAAAGCAAATTTCATAATAGGTATAACATGCTTTGACTGGGATTATAAATACTATTTTCTTTAATGGATTTCTGTTCAAACTATTTCTAAAACCAATAAGGATATTCTTTATATTTTACCGAGAAAATTATAAGTTTTAAGACAGAAATAAAATATTAGACTTTTGTATTTGTTTTGAAAATTTTCTTACTATGTTCTCAAATTTTATAATTTAGTCAATAAATAATTCGACTTCTTTCCCAATAAAAATCAATTTTGTACATGAAATCTAGCTCTCATCAAACAAAAAACTAAAGTTCGACATTAAATCTTTTATGCATAACAATTATAGTTTAATCAAATCCTAAAAAATCTTTTTTTTTGCTACATTTGGATATGTATGTATATATAATTACAATGCTAGGTTTTAAGGATAACTCAGATTCGAACCTTGACCTCCTCATCATCAGCCGTCTAGTCTAATGCGTGACTAGCGTGTCAGTCAAACTTTTCACTTACATTCTTTGATTTCTTTTCTATTCCCTTCGTCCTACTACCTGTCTGAACTATATTTATATTTACCCTAATATTATAGTGTAAAAAATGTTAAAGAATTGTACAAAACGTATATTTATTATCTGGAGAGAATATTGAAAGCTAATTCAGAAATAAATAACTCGTCTAATCCGGATAGGATTTGAGCTCGTATATTCTTGTCATTGTTAAATCATACAAAACGATACTAATACCTTAGTTTTCCTTACCCACTCAGGTGGGTTAGTCGTGAAATAGAAAAGCAATATTATCCTACTTTCTTTTCTTTTTTTGGTAAATTTTGATAAGCAAACAATAATAATTGAAGAAATATTTCTTCTGGCACCTTAATTAAGTTAGTAGAATGTCTACTATCCATATTAAGTGTCATAGGATTGATTCACACTATGCTTGGATTATTATAACTGGTGAAATTAGAGATTCTTTTTTCCATCATTAATTAATGGTAATTTTAATGGATGCTGTATCAATTTTAGAAATAATTAAGTGTATAGGTCGTGTTATGATTAAATAGTTTGGTTCAAATAATGCATGATAAATACCTCAATTAATAAAAAAAAAAGGACGAACAAGTTACATGTCCTTTCCTCAAAACTACAATACCATTATTCACAGGTCTGTCCCAACTATATTAGTTTTTCTTTTATCCAGCCAACTCTCGTATAGGTCTACACTAATTTCTAGTTTCGAAACTTCTCCATTCGTTTTAGAGGGGAAAAAAATAATAGAGAAAAACCATTTAACTTTTTTTTTATAACTTTGCTCTGGCGCTGTCAATATGCGGGGGGTAACAAAAGGATAAGAATAAGAACAGGTGGAATGGTGTGTTCTATGTAATGAGGTTATGCATAATATATTTTGTAAGCTGCTTTTGGTGGCTTGATCACGAACAATGAACTTTTTTTTATCAGTCAATTTATGAGCGTAGGTTCTTAACAAACCCAAAAATACATTTCTATCCACAAAAAAATACAGTCAAACAAGCTTATCTCATTATATAGTGTGTGGAATCACACAATTGCCAAAAAATAAATCTGAGCAGAACAGATTCGTAGTTTCATGACAAGATCCAAACTAACAGCAAGAAGTTGGATTGAACTCCATTCATAGCACTAAAACAAAAGAAACAATAATGCACTTATGCCAACATTTTATTCGCTAGACAACTCAAGCAGATAATTGTATATATCTTGTCTTAGCTTATAAATTATTATTATTAATATTATTATTCTCTAGATTTGTCGAATTCGACTTCTATCATAAAAAGAAATCTAAGCTCAGAGAGTTATTTAATAATATCCCATATCAATAATTTATCACTAAGAGGTTCTGCCTAAAATATTTAAATTTATAATATTCAGATATATTTTTTGCATATTGTTACTGCTTTTAACCACTCATTAGTTAGTTGGTATTATTGATATTCTTTATTTTATCATTATTAAATACTATTTTTTGTAACTATTCAACATTATATAACATTATTTAACCTTTTTTGTTTATTTTATTTTATAATATAAATATATTTGTTTGTATGGGACTTGTGTACTTTTCAGTGTTGGCCAGCACTATAATAAATTAAATTGAAATTAATAATAATAATTATTATTATTATTATTATTATTATTATTATTATTATTATTAGCACCGCGGCTTACTACCCGTTAGGGTTATATGCACTAAAGCTAATATTTAATGATAGGGTGATTGTGAGATTAAATGGAGGACCTACAGTTTAACGTTCAATCCGAACCACGGTGGAGGCCTGGAATTCCCCACATTTACAAGCAGTGATTAATACACGTCTTGTCAGAGGTGAAGGAAAGGTTTGGCAATCAGATAAATCTATGCCGGGACCGAGGATTGAACCTCGGACGCCAAACACAGAAGTCCACCACCTTACTCCTAGACTGCCAAGTAACAAAGCTTGTAAATTAATGCTTATAAAGATAGTTGATATAAATTGAATGTCTAAATATGAATTACTGGTACTATCAAAATTTAATTAGTGGTTTTGTGACCATAAAATTTGAATTTATAATGCTATACATACGATTCAAATTATTTTACAAGTATTTTATGGCCATGATTTTAGGACGTGTGTAAGCCAAATATTGATAGCTTTGTTCATTTTTAAAGATAGCAAGATTAAAATACTGGTTTACATCATGGTACTCCTAAGTATAGGGCCATAATGGAGCTCATCGAGGTGTAGGTGTAAGCTTTCACTATACACAGAGTGTAAATGATATGTTTTACAATAACTTGTTTCTTAAAAATAACAAGGGAATGCTAGGACAGTTTACATCTACGAGTAGTGGTAACACATCGTGTTCCATTACTTAGTGACTTCCATGAATGTGGTAAGTAAAATCAGTTACCGAAATATGTCTGATAACTAAGGTTCTCGTAATCTCCATCATATACTGGAACACTAAAAGGAGTAACGGGAGCAAAGATCTCAGATAAGACTTAGATTGTTTTTTTAATAAAAATAATACGGTTAAATATTTTAGAAAATTTAATCGAATACTGTAGCTTTCACAATCACCAACTTTTAAATATATATATTTTAACTTATTGTCTTAATATGTTCTATATTCACTATCGTTAAAAACTTGATAATTAATTGTGTATTATGTCATGTTTGTTATTTATTACTAGCACCACGTCTTACTACCCGTTCGGTTAATAAGCACTTACGCTAATGTGTAATGGTAGGGTGGTTGTGAGATGAAATGGAAGACCTACAGTTTAACGTGGATTCCGAACCACGGTAAAGGCCTGGGATTCCACACATTCACAAGTTGTAATTAATACATGTCTTGTCAGAGGGTGAAGGAAGGGTTTGGTAATCAGATAAATCTGTGTCGGGACCGAGGATTGAACACCGGGCCCCAGCACAGAGGTCTGACCCCTTACCCCCTAGACCACCAGGTCACCCATCATCTTTGTTAGTTTGACCCATTTGACTTATACTATTTTAAATATCAAATTGTGTTAAAAGGAAAACAGTTTGAGTTGAGTATAAACCACTTGTAAATGTGATAATCATAACGTTATTTCTCCTCAATACTCAATTTATTGATTAAATTTAGTTAAACTCATATCTTTGTAATTAGTTAACAACAACATCTAAGTCTTGGCTTTAATGGATAGAACCAACTCAATATAAGGATATTATGTAATGATAGGGACTTGATATATAGCTAGTTCAAGATAAGGATAGTGTGTAATGAGGAGGACTGGATAGAACTAGCTCAAACTAAGGAATTGGTGTAGTGAGGGCGACTGGATAGAGTTAGCTCAAGATAAGAATATGGTATAATTAGGTGGATTGGATAGACCAAGCTAAAGATAGGGTGTAATGAAGTTAACCAGATAAAAGTGTCTTAAAATTAGGATATATTGTAATGAGGGTACTGTATAGAGCTAGCTCAAGATAAGGATAGAGTGTAAGGAGTTTGATTGGATCTATCTATATCTATATCAAGAAAATTTAAGGGTCTAATGAGGAGGAATGGATAGAGCTAGCTAAGAAAAGGAAAGGTGGCGTACTTTTTTATATACGGAAATGAACTTATGAGGTACTACTGTCATATAAGTAGATAAACAAATATATATGTATATAGATAAACAAATATATATATATATATATATTACCTACCATGAGTTGTAGTATTGGGCATATAGATTAAATTTAATTTCCAACAAATGTATTCGCTTCCTATTGAGGGGACTAACGAGATTCTATTTCTAAACGATGGTACCAATGGTGGTCTTTACTAAAATAAAAAGTATTCCACCGTATTAAAGTGTATGTACCTTCTCCTTAATTTTAATATATTTAGTTTTATTTATAATCATATTTAATATATATACAACACGAAAGGAAAGCAAGACGTATTTGAGTAGTAAAATATATCCAAAGAATAATTTTCCTAAACAAGAACTTAATGAGTTAAATAAGAGTCAAAAATATAATTAATATTGAAAAATTATTACTAATAAATGATTAATCAAACCCATACCATTCTATTAATTAATAAGAGCTTAGACTGTTGTGATAAACTAATTTTGATTACACATCGAAATAATTTAATAGCAACAAATTACAATAATATTTCAATGCAAGTAATAAAGGCTTTGAAAATTAACATTTATTAAAATTGGACCTGAGTTTGAATTAATTTATAAATAATAAATCAATACAGTATCAACAAGTAAATTTCTTTATCCAAATATTTGATCTAATTAATGGTTTTGTGTGCCATAACATTTATACTAAATTTATTACTTGATAGTACCCTTAAATGAAACAAACATTGATGACCACGTGGGCTAAACGACAAACTTTTAAAATTTGGTTTGAAGAGGTAGACGCTCAAATCCCGGTCTGGTATAACCACTTATTAAATATCTTAAAATAATTATCTATTCACCTTCTAGCTGAAGGAGATATACTTTTTATAAACAATCTCACACAATTTGCATGATTGGATTTGAATAACCTTGGATATTTATAAGAACCCGTACAAAATATAGACCTAAATGATGAATAAAATACATACATGGAAAATACAAACTAGTTTCATTGTAATTAAATAATGTTTAATTTATCTATCTATTATTCAATTGGAATAGATTACTTAGACAAAAACTGTTTTAATTATTATTTATATAAAAAATTGTATTTAAAACAATATCAAACTAATTCAGACACCATTTTCCAAATATTTTTTTATTATGTACCAATATTATAATCAGATTCATAGATGAATATATTTTGCAAATTCTTGAATTAAAATGATATATTATTTTGAACTGGTTCATATGTCTTTTAGTGCCTTTCATTAGGAGCAATGTGGAAAATATTGGCTAGAAAAACCTCCATTTTTTTTTCTGAAAGCGATGGGGGCGTCGGAATGGTAGTGAAGTATCAGTAATTTATAGTACAGTTTGTTTCGGACGTTCTTTGTTCTTCATAGACACCAGAATATTATTTTTCACTCCCTCGATCATAAGAGTCTCTCTTGATAGGGGCGAGGAAGAGGTCCATTATTGTTCTCATGAATAGCCATTCCACAATTTATATGTCCAATAGTAGTGAGAGAGAGAGAGTATAAAATAACAAAAGTGGAAAATTTAACGTCACTGAATTGAACAAGAACACTAATCTCCCATTAGTGTGTATGGGGTATAACTCTAGTTTTATTTTGATTTATTTTATGATTAGTAGGTTGCAGTTCTAGACTTGTATAGGTAAAATGTTTTTTTTTATAAATTGTTTCCAACTTTATGAAAATGTGTGTTCCTTTACTATTAATTCTAGTTTCCTTATCCCTAGGCTAGTATTGCAAATATATATATATGACAAGGTGTTACGTCAAATTTAAAGAATGAGACTGATCAGACTCTTAGAAAAGCTAAAAGATTTATTATCACATGTCAACTTCTGTGATTTTGGGGCTAAAGTTCTCGCCTCAGGACCTAATATTCGTGGGTTCGAACCAAGTAGGGGTCAACGATTTTTATGAGCTAAAATAATCCATAGCACAACTTCCTTACGAGTAGAAGTAGAACCCTTAGTCCCATATCGATTGTGGTATTTTAAATAACCTTGAAAATTATGTGAAAATCCCTTTTATGGCAGTAAAAAATCGATGGGCTCTTTTGCTCGCACTCATAGAAACTTTCATGTGCAAGTAAAATATCTCAAATTAATAAATAAATACATTAACATGATCACAAGTCATATTATATGATTTTTTTAAGTCACTTTGATATATATATATACTCTATTATTAGTATTACTAAATGTTTTGTCTTACGATAGATCAATTCCTTTCATCAATGAGGTTTGACTTCCCATACCCCCTTTATCGGACTCCTTATTCGGCCTCTATAATGTTCTTCTTTCCTTCAAGTCATCCAATATTTGAATCCTGTTTCTTTCTAAGCTCCACTTTCCATCAACTTTTCATTCAATGATGATGTGCAAAAGACAGTTTCCCCTAAGGAGATCTCCAACTCAATTTGCTTTGTACCAAAACATATTTTTCGAAATGGTTCTGTTCTCAACCAACTGACTTATTCATTTGTAACACAGTCTGTCCATTTGATCTTCTCGATTCTTCTCCAGTACCATATTTTAGAACCCTCCAAGATTTAAATTCCATATATCTAAGAATCTTAGTTTCTGATCCATATAGTGCAATGCTTAATTCCAAAATTAATTTGCTGGTCAGCAGTAATCTTTTTTTTTAAGTTTATCTGGCAATTATGATCCTCGATCTAATGTCCTTGGTTAAGTAGAATTCTTTTATCAGCAGACATCACAGATACCATAGGTGTTTTATATTTCTCAATTCTAATTCCCATATTTGATTCTACACAGCTCTCAATTTTTTGTAATCATTATCACGCTCTACTCTGAATATTGATTTCCATTCCCTATCTTCTCCCTATCTTCAGCTGCCAGTTCATCTGTATCTGCAACTATTCTTTGTTTTTGACCTTCAATGTCAGATCATCTTATTATCATATAGTGTTTATGAAGCGTCCTCCTATACCAAATTTGCAACATTCCTTTAGGTATTCCCTGACCAACCACTCTTCATACAATTTTAACAGACTTTTAGACAAAGAGTATCCCTACATCACTCCTCATATCTTAACGTTATTTGTTTCCCCATCATTTATCCTTATCTTCTCTAGCTGTCCCATGCACAGGTTTGCACTCAACCTTATTTTCCTCCCATATATGGCAATATTCATGAATATTTCCGTTAGATTCTTCCATTTCACTAAATCAAACGCCTTTTTCCATTCGATGAAACCAATGTAAATACCTTCCTTGATTTCCAGCACTTTATCTTAAATTATTATCAGAATACTAATGGCATCTATGGTAGCTTTTTCTTTTCTGAATCCAAATTAGTCTTCTTCTGGTACACTTTCTATTTTCTATTCCAGTCACAGTCATTATACAAAATGTCTTGATCCTAGTTTTAAAGATGTCTTGTAAATTTAACTAGATCCTTAGGGCTAGATTCAATTCATAGTAGTTGAAAAATATATATACATGCATTAAAAAAATTGAATATAATATTATTGTGGTTCAGTTTATATAACTAATTAATGCACAACTACTATTTCTTTAAATTTGTTTTGTAGACTTTTGTTTTGAATTTAACTAAGCTTTGGGAATAAATTATTAGGTATCATTACTCTGAACAACTCCATTGTGGTTTAGTTGACTGATTTTCTTTTTGCTTTATTTTCAGTATTAATATGGTTTTATGTCTTTTTTTTTGCTATGCTGGAACCACATTTATTTTATGAACTGACGCGCTTCATCTATGTGACTACGAAATTATATGTTTGCTCAAAGCCTTTGTACGGATTTGCTGTGTAAATATAAAATTGTCTTACCGAATACAATTTTTTGTGCCTCTGAATTGACACCCTGTATCCTATTTTGACATAAATATTGAATTTAGCATGGGGTTTCATTAAACCCCAAAAGCCTTTGTATACAATCAAATAAAACTTACGTACTTGCTGGTTAAGGATGCTGAATTACTTAAAGTGAAGATCCTCAGATAGTTAAAAAAATATCTCTGGTTGTCGTGGTACTTATAAATATTAAATTGAATTTATGCTCTTTGGTGGACAGAGATCTTTCAATTTTCCCAATTTGTATGCAAATGTGTATATAATTCAATTATTAACTTTGGTGGTGTGTTTCTGCATTATTGTATTGTATTTCATTTAGCAAATTTTTCTTTCAAGTTTAAAGTAAACCTTTCTATTTAAGATTAAAGCAAGAGAAATCTTATTTTAATAATAGTGAGTCTATGCACGAATGTTTTTCTAGATATCTTACGTATCCATCTGAAGCATTGTACCCTTTTGTCTGGGTAATGTCACTCCCAAACACCATCTGTGTGAAAGCACAATTATTAGTCATAGTCCTGAAATTTTGTTAGGTTCCAATAGCTATCCGCAATTAATCTCTACAGTTCAAAAATTCTACACATTGTCCTGGGAGATATATAATATATATTATAGGGATCCTTAACTCAACAAAAGACCAACAGAATCCCTTCATATCCGTAGGAATTTGGGTTAAAGATTTTGGTTTATCTGTGAAAGAAAAATCCGTTAACCTCAACCTGATTTTAATCCGCGGACATCGAATACTGAGGCCAGCAAACACTTCACCCATTGCCCATTGTGGTCGTAATTTTAAATTTACAAACATCTCTTTAAATATTGCCAGTGAGGTAACATCTTGAATGCATTTTGACACTCCAAACCTTGGTCCCCTTAACCCCATGAATGCTAATGTAGTATCAATCTTATTTTATTACCTCGTCTTAATACCCGTCTGTTGTTTACGCATAATATACTAATCAAACTAATTAGCGAAGTTCAAATTAGATAAAGTATGACCGCGTTTTTGTATGAGGAGAGTGGACGTTTATTTTTAGGGAAAAACATCCTCGGTATAGTCAACTGTGATTCGAGCTCTGATCTCCTTATCAATGGCAGTCCAGGCCATTGCAATAGTGATGCCGTAGACCATGCGTCCACCGAAATGAATACTACCTAACTGGTGAGAAAATCTTGGTGTTAGAATTAAAGCTTCTTGTGATGACAGTACAGTTGTTTTTTTTTTCTTTGGAAAAAGAAAGAAAGGAAAAAATCTCCAAAACTTCATTTATTTTATTTTCTCTCAAGAACCTTTTATTCTGTCTTTTCATTTTGCAGCACACAAAGAATTCTTTTTGGAACGAACAACTAGAAGAGTTGGAGACAAAGAAAATGAGGGAGAATGGAGTGAATTCGTATATATAAGAGAGAAATATCATAAGAAGTAAACGGATGTGAGAATCTTGCGGAAGTTTCCTACAGTGCGATACGGGGAGAGATGTTACGATTAACTTGTATGGAGAAAGATAAGAGTTATGTATAGAGCTGTCATCACGACTATATAAATTAACGTAACTGTTCCTACCTAGTCAGCTTATAATTCATAAACCAATCTTAAATTTATAATATATCGGGATTCATCTACGCACACTTACTTATTTACTTAGATAATCAATGGCATTAGTAGCTTGAAAGATAATCCCAAAATTTCAAAATTATAACACATATCTCTATAATGTACAGTTTTTTTCAGTTAATTTAATACCACT
>CABFVX010000003.1:100443-127445 GCA_902151425.1 Timema shepardi | reverse complement strand
CACATTCACAAGATGTCTTGTCAGAGGTGAAGGAAGGGTTTGGTAATCAGATAAATCTATGCCGGGACCGAGGATTGAACCCCGGCCGCCAGCACAGAAGTCTGACACCTTACCCCTAGACCGCCAGGTCACCTAATAGCTTTATACATTCTTTTTTATTAGTATTAATAATTTAAGTTCATTTTAATTCTACTCTACCATCCGAATCTGGTATTTTCCAATGGTGTATTCCCATTTTTTCTTAGAAAGTCAATAAATTAAATGTGTTTCTAATTTCTTCAATTAACACTCCACTGCCATACCACAGTTACCTGCAAAATTTTAATATGAGATAATTTATTCAAGACACTATAAATAAAGCCAAATGCAATACTAGTTAGAGATACTTGAGCAATAATTTTTATTCGTACGTTTGCTGAACATAGACAACATAATCTGATTCATTGGTGCAGCAGTCGGTGACCTGGCGGTCCAGGGGTAAGGTGTCAGACTTCTGTGCTGGCGGCCGGGGTTCAATCCTCGGTCCCGGCACAGATTTATCTGATTATCAAACCCTTCCTTCACCTCTGAAAATACATCTTGTGAATGTGAGGAATGCCAGGCCTCCACCGTGGTTCGGATTCCACGTTAAACTTTAGGTCCTCCAATTCATCTCACAATCACCCTATCATTACACATTAGCGTAAGTGCGTATAACCCGAACGGGTAGTAAGACGCGGTGCTAATAATAATAATAATAATAATTGGTGCAGCAGACAGCAGGGTGTTGACTCTAGATGCTTTACAACACACACACAAAATCATTATATTTTTTTCTTTTCTATTGAATAAATATTTAGTTTAATAAATTTCACAACGAAGGTTTTCTATTTATAGAGAATGTCGGGATAAAATCTTAATGTTTTGATACATTCCCTTTCAATTTGATGAGATATTAAAAACTCCTCAGCATTCAACAAGAGGGTCTGGTTCACTTTACTTTACAAGAGGCTGGCTAAACTGGAACCATTTGAACTAAGGGATAATGTGTCTTAATCATTGACTTGACGACTTTTTACAGTATTAGAGCTTTTCGTGTTATTACGTTTAGGTGTCACGCTGGTTTTCAGGTGATCGTGTTGATCCCTATTAAAGATATTGATATCTGATCAGTTCGGAGTATATCTAAGTAGAATATTAACTTATTATACCACCCGCCTCGGTGGCGCAGTTGGCTAACACGCTTGTCGTGTTGAGCTCGACTGCTGAGGACGGGGAGATCGAGGTTCGAATCTCGGTCAGGTGAACTGGGGGTGGTTTTTCCTAAATGGTTTTCCACTCTCCCTCCACGAAAATGCGGGTTCACTTCCTCTAATTCAACCTTCCCAATTCTTAATCCATTAGAGTAATTAGTACTTAAAGCGTATAACCCGAACGGGTAGTAATACGCGGTGCTAAATATTATTATTATATTAATATTTAAATTTATAGTCCATTGGGGTTTAATAATATATTTGGTTTATGGTTCTGGTTTTTATATCTTATCAACTTGCCTAAGGATTTAACTACTAATATTCGGTAATTTTTCCTGCCGTTAATGATTAGTTGTTTATTTGTTTAATCTCAGAAGGAGATACTTTGTGGCAAAGAATTTCCACTAGAGGATATTTCTTTTGCTATAAAAGCTTCAACGTTCACTTCTATCTCTGAAACTGTTTGACGGTGGAATAGGGTTGTGTCAGGATTGTAGCTATGCGGGGAAGAGGTTAGGGATGACGTTACAGGGCGAGGTTCCCTCACGACCAACCCATCCCTAGTAGTGACAGCTTGCATACATGTGAGACAGCAGTTGGGTTGTTGTGCTTAGAGGATTAAAGAGGTGGGTTCAGAACCTTTAGAAGGGCTCTGATGAATTTATACTTTCTTGTTATATTACAGGTAAAGAACGTATTGTGATCGTCAACAAAATAGAACTCAAGATTTTGATTAATCTTGACGTTTCATGACCCCCAAATAAAAAAAAGAGTTGTTTTTGACTTTCCATCTGTATGTCTGTCTCTACAACTAGATCCTAAACTATTTTACCGATTGGGCTGAGACTTGGTATCTAGGGTTTTCATAGGGTGACCACGAGGGATTTTTGAATTTAATATCTAACTTTAAAATTGAGGGTAGTTTACTGAAGGGTAAAACGAGAAAAAGTCAATTTTCTCAAAATCGGCTCTAATGATTTTGATTTGCTTTCATTTCTAAACATTTATAAATATAACAAACAAAATTGCTACTCTTAATATTTTTGCAAAATGACTTTAGGGCTCCGGTCTGATTCGTAAATTATCTTTTTTTATATATATCACATAAACTATTTGAAATATGGAGTTACTTATCGTTACAAATATGAAGGTCTCTTTAAAATAAAATTATTTTAACCAAAGAATCATTTTTAAAAACCAATAACTTTCAAGATATACGTAAATATATATATATATATATATATATATATTTAACATTTAGAACACAAAAGGTAAAACTATTGTGACCGCAAAAGAAAATCTAGCCTGAAATGTTGATAGATGTCGACGTCTAAAGGCCCCAATCATTAAAAAGTGTTCTTTGTAATGACGTTTGTCTGTGTGTCTGTTTAAACTTAGAATTAAGAGTAGTTTAAAAATGAGTGTAAGGAGAAAATATCGATTTTCTCAAAATCGACTCTAACGATTTTGATTATAATTGGTATCAAGGGGTAGATTAAGATTATAAATAAAATGGTTGTTTTCATTTTACCATGGACATTAATTTTAGATTACTTTACAGAAGCAGAAACTTCTGTATCTCCACAACTATTTGAGATACTAAATAACTTATCTTTCAAAATTGTAATACTATTCAAAATAAAAATAAACTTTTATAAGAAATATATTTTTATAAATCAAACAGTTTCCGAGATTTTGGCAAATTATTTATTCAGTTTTTTGAGCTTTATTTGTAAGGAGATACTACTTGAGTTTTAACGCAATAATTCTCCAGTGCCATAGAGTAGTTAAATATAAGTAAGTGTCAAGAAGTTTAAATTATTTTTCCTTAAACTTCTTAGGAGAAATTGGTAACCTGGTGGTCTAGGGGTAAGGCGTCGGATTTCTGTGCTGTGGTCTGGGTTTCAATCCTCGGTCCTGGCAAAAATTTATCTGATTACCAAACCCTTACTTCACCTCTGACCAAGACGTGTATTAATCACAACTTTGTGAATGTGGGGAATGCCAGGCCTCCACCGTGGTTCGGATTCCACGTTAAACTGTAGGTCCTCCATTTAATCTCACAATTACCCTACCGTTACACATTAGCGTAAGTGCTTATAAAACAAACGGGTAGTAAGACGCGGTGCTAATAATAATAATAATTTTAGGAGTCATGTTTTTACAACAATGATCAATATCCATTTTAGACTCAATTGTTAATATTTACATTTTTTATTGGTCAAAATTTATAAATGAGGAATTTAAAAGCAATGCGATGGAATGAAAATTTTTAACACCTAATAAAATGTTGAAAAATTTAACCGAAAGTTGAAATTTCAATACGAAATTTTGACCCTGGTGGACCAAACATTGATCTTTTTTATCGTTCCAAACCTACAAATGAGGACATTCATTCTTTAAAAAAGATAAGTAAAATGCAATCTATGCTTGAGTTTGCTAGTATATATAATTTCGTTTCACACATATTACAAGTTTTGATTAAACAATTTCGCCATTTTCAAACAATAGAGTGAGGAAGTCCGTGCGTAGTTCCATACAATTTATTTATTTTTGGAATCATTATTACTACTATATTCTCTAGCTAAAATAAAATACAAAAATATCTAAAATGGCATAAAAATACTGATTTTATTTGCACTTAAAAATACAAAAATATTAAATTAATAATCCAATAGTATTAAACAATTTAATTTAAAAACTTAAATTTCTTACATTCGGGGCTACACAAATTGAATGTCAGACTCAATATGTTGGTTTTGTTGTTTGTTTTGGATCTCGGAATATTGCGTTGTTACCGGGTTCACAGTTGGGAATATATTAGAATATAATAAATTAATAATACCACTACTACTACCACTACTAATACTACTTCTACTACTAACTAATAATAATGATAATAATAATAATAATATTCTATCAGGGGTATTTAAGAGTCTCTCTCCACAAAATGTTCCCCCTAAACTTCCCAAGGCAGCCAACTATATCATACAGTAGTTCTCAAAGTGCTGAAAGTTGTTACTATGAAGAAGGAGAAGTTTAAGTGGAGTTAATAATTAGAATTCATTGCCTGGCTAATTTACTTCTTGTTATAATCGTGAGCCACGTTCTGGGGTAAAGTTAATCTTGTTGCTTTCAAAACATTCCCCTAAGCGAGAAAATAGCCCAGGTTAGCCAACTTGAGAAAGTCTCTCTAGCTTAAACACAGCCAATCAAGCTGGGGGTCTAAGGCAGGCCTTTCAAACTGCGGCCCGCGAGCTACGTATCTTGTGGCCCACTTCACATTTGAAAAGTTAAAAAAAATATATAACGTCACCCAGGAGTTCCTTAAACGTGTAATTGTGTAATCTTTATTATATGTAATATAAGCTGATCTGTTATAATAATACTTTTAATAAAAATACTAGTTATTATTATACAGGACTCTCATGTAACATTATGTTATAGATATACCAGAACTCGTAGAAGAAACAGACCACCCACAAAAAAAAAACCACTAAAGAATATTAGGTATATGTGAATATTTTGTTTTCAAAAGTTGTATTGTTTGTTGTTTCTGTTTGGTATAACACTAAAGCTTTTCTTGACTGAATGTTTCAAAACTCATAATTTGGCATAAATATCCATATATTTTAACTGGGATCTTAAGTCATAACAATTATAAAAATGATTACAAAATATCAATTAGATTAGGTTTCATTAGATTAAATAGTTCAAAGCAATTAATCTCGAACCAAATAAAATATTTAAGTAAAAAATGAACCAATTTTATTTTAAAGAATATCAACTAAAAATAAATTATACGTATCCCCGAAATGACTTTCTAGCTCTATTGTTTGAAAATGGAAATATTTAATCAAAACTCATAATTTGTGTGAAGTGAAATTATATACACTAGCAAACCTGAACATAACTTAAGCTAGATTTATGTTAACCATTTTTTGACACCCGTTTTTATATTTTATAATTTTATTTTTAAATAATTAAAGTTCTCATTTGTATATGTGGACCAATAAAAATATCGATATTGGGTTTACAAGGGTCAAAACTTCGTATTAAAATCTCGACTTCCATTTTATAATTTTGAACATTATATCAGGGGTTGCACATCTTATGGTTATCGAATTGGTATTAAATTCTTCTTTTATAAATTTTGACCAATAAAATAGATAGATATTGACCATAGTGCTTAAAATGATAGATATAAACCATTTTTGTACATAAATTTCCCCTAAAAGATTGAAGAAAAGGAAACATTCTTTTTGAGGGATTTAACTTTTTCTTAATCTAGAATAAAAATTTTGTATTAAAACTTAAAATATCTCTTTGCTGCTAAAGCTCAAAAAATTGTATTAATATATTTGATAATATCCCAGAAAATTTTAATTTTATAAAAATGTATTTCATATAATTTTTTTAATTGTTAATAGTTAACCCCTACTACAGGTTTGCAAAGATTAATTATCTAGTATGTTAACTATTTGTGGTGATATGGAAATTTCCACTTCTGTATAGTACCCTAAAACTTATTTTCATGGCAACATGAAAATAGCCAGTTTATTTATATATAATCTTAATCAATGCTTAGATACGAATTTTAATCAAAGTCGTATTAGGTGATTTTGAGAAAATATATTTTTTTCCATTTCTATTAAAGTACTCTTAATTTTATGGCTAAACAGAGACACAGACAGATAACATTGCAAAAACCATATTTTATGGTTCGGAGTGGTCATGGGAAGTCGATATCCACTTACATTTCGGGTTTGATTTTTTTTACAGTCACATTACTTTACTTATAGTGTTTGAATATTTATAAATGTTAGAAATAAAATGTAATCAAAATCGTAAATCCATCTTTGGGAAAATAGAATTTTTCTCTTTTCGCCATTCAGTAAATTATCCTTAATTATAGGGATAGATATCCAATTCCAAAAACTCCTCGGGACAACCCTATGAAAACCCTAGACAACAAGTTTTAGCCTGATTGGTAAATTAGTTTAGGTTATAGTCCGAGGTACAGACAGGCAGAAAGAGAGAGGGAAATTTAAAAATACTTTTTTATTCGGGTTAACCTTCATCAAAATCTCTAGTTCGAATTTTGACTATCATTTTAATTTCTCTACCTGTAAGATAGCGAGAAAGTAAAAATTATTGAAACCCTGTATGCCTCATTTCCACGTGTTGACTAAGTATATAAAATGAGGACTTTAGCTTACCCGATTTTGGATATCCCTGTTTTAAGGAAACACACTCACTATTAACTTGATTAACAATCTCAGAAAGATCAAGGTTCGAATTCTGTTCAGCTGGATGAATGGAGGTAGTTTCCTAAATGAATGTTCTGACCTCCTTCCATGGAAATAGATGTACACTTCATTTAAATTTATCATTTTTAATCCTTAAATAATTAGCGTAATTAGTACATATGTGTATATATACAGTAAAAGTATTATGTATCATTATTATTATTATTATTTATATTTAGCACCGCATCTTATAGACTGTTTGTGCTATAAGCTTAAATATTAATTACGCTATTGGGTTAGAAATTGAGACGGTTGAACATAGAGGAAGTGAACATACATTTGCGTAGAGGGAGAATGGAAAAAACCTTTAAGAAAATCCATCCCCAGTCCACCCGAACAAGATTTGAACCTCGATCCTTGGCAGTCTAGCTCAACGCTAAACCAGTGCGTTAGCTAACATCGCCACTGAGGTGGTTAACAGAATGTAATGGGTGGGGAGAAAAATAAAAATCAACAAATTAAATATTGGTTTAGAGGTTTAATAGAAGGGAAGGTGATTCATAGTCTAATTTAGCAGATTTGTATATAAAAATTAATACTTTAATACTAATAACAACTTTTTTCTAAACAGACTTGTTAAGTTAAATTTTCATGTGTAGTAATCCCTATATTTTTAAATGATCTGTCGTGGTTAGTCCTCGAATATTAATACAGGATCTACCCTCATTTAAAAAGATTCTGGTTAAATTTCACGATTACAATAAAAAACATTCAAGAACTGTTGAAATAACTATGTGTAGAAATGTTTAATATTATTATTATTATTATTATTAATATTATTAGCACCGAGTCTTACTACCCGTTCAGGTTATACGCACTTACGCTAATGTGTAATGGTAGGATGATTGTGAGATGAAATGGAGGACCAACAGTTTAACGTGGAATCCGAACCACGGTGGGGGCCTGGAATTCCCCACATTCACAAGATGTCTTGTCAGAGGTGAAGGAAGGGTTTGGTAATCAGATAAATCTGTGGAAATGATTAATAAATACATAAACCAAAGCATCGATTTATTTATTTTGACTACCAAAATTTTTCCGTTATATAAACTGTAAGAAATTAGCTCATTATTTCACAATCATTTAAACACCAACCCAAGTGATGTTCTCCAGATGATAGGCTAAATTTAACATCTAATTCAATTAAAACTTAATTTTAAATTAATTTAAAAAAATATTTACCAGTACAATATAATTTCGTGTTTGTTGTAATATATAAATAAAACATCTTGGGGATTAATATCGGTGGATATTAATGACATAAAACATGATATTGGTTAACTACATTATATAATTTATCTCTTTAATAGAACCATTTAATTTTTACAGCTGTAGCATATTAAGTTTAAGTATAAAATTAGTGCGAAATAAATATGCATCGAGAAAAATAGTGGTGAAAATGCCTGGTATATCGGACCACCACTGAGTGGATCTGTAGGTTGTCTAGCAATTGCATTTTATCAAGTTTCTATTATATATGATAATTAGTTTTAATTGTAATTAAGGGTTAAGTTTTTGCAAAAAACCAGTAAATCAGGAAAACTATATGGAAATTATGAAATATTCATTCCTCATGGACATAATATTGGATACTCCATTAAATCTTAGGACTCAAACCAGTGAAAATTATCTAGTGACGAAGAAAATTGACTTTGCACAAGCATGGTAGTACGAGTAGTCACCTTATCTGGGTATAGCATTTTCATAGCAATAAATAGCAATGAAATGGTAACTGGAGTCAGCGTCGAGACGTAATAATAAAAGCTAGAGTTATTTTCACCAAATATTATTACCTATTCTGCTTATAGGCTAATGTATTAATTATGCTGACGGGTTGGTTAGAGATGAGGGAATTTGAATTTACAGGAAGTGTACTCTCATTTGCTTGGGAAGAGGAAGGAAAACTGTTAAGAAAACCAGCCTCAGTACTCCATACCGTAACCCAATCACGATTCACCCGTCATCAGACGTTTAATTTATTGCGAATGTGCTACCTTAGACCATGCGCCCACTAAAGAAGTAGTTTCCGATATTACACGGTCTACTTAACACAAAGTTACTTTAACCACTTAAATTTAATATTAATTATATCATTGTTAGTTAAATTGAAAGGTAGGTACCTATTTTATAGTTTATTATAACTTTAGAAAAGGACCTCAAATATGTAGCACATAGTAACCACTAATTATGTCACAGCCTTGAATATTTTATGTGTATAGCTTACGGTGATCTTATTTTCCAAGGGGGTGACATGGCGGTCTAGGGGTAAGGTGTCAGACTTCTATGCTGGCGGCCGGGGTTCAATCCTCGGTCGCGGCAAAGATTTATCTGATTACCAAACCCTTCTTTCACCTCTGACAAGACATCTTGTGAATGTGAGGAATACCAGGCCTCCACCATGGTTCAGATTCCACGTTACACTGTAGGTCCTTCATTTCCTCTCACAATCATCCTACCATTACACATTAGCGTAAGTGCGTATAACCTGAATGGGTAGTAAGACGTGGTGCTAATAATAATAATATTTTCCAAAGTAACTGATGCTAGTTGCTTATGCGACTAAATACATTTAATTTAATATTTAAACCAGTTATTTTACCTGTTTGATTGAAGGTATAAACTATAATATTCCTAATGCTAGGTTAGGCTAGGTTATGTTAGGCTAGGTCAGACGAACAAAATACTTATGACTAAAACACCATACGCCCACACTCAATAAAAGATTGACCTCAATAATTGATAAGCACAAGAGACTTCACGTATGACTCAAACAGGTTTAAACTTACACTAACGTGAGACTGATCACTTTTACTAGAGGGTGCTGGTTATTATTCATAATAAAATGTTAATTTGAATAATTTTATTAGAACATGGAAAATTTATCACATTCACCAGAACAATTGATTACTCTATTTAAAATCTAGTTAATATGTAAATATTAACCTGATTAATGAATTAACAGTATTATGTTAGTACTTTGACGTCTGCTCGAACTAACATAACTTTTTCCACTTGATCTAAAGTAACTAATGCTGGTAAGTTATGTAAACCACTTAAGAACCATCCTTCAACACTGAAGGTTTTGATGATGGGAGGGTGTAGGATAGGAGACGGGCAGTGTTTGGGAGAAGATTAAAGTTAAATGAATCTTAGGGAGTGGTTGCCAACTAGGATGTTGCCTAGCGAATTGAGTTAGTAATATATCTATTTATGTTAAACAGGTTAACGTCTCACTGAGATCAAATATAAAGGGGAACTGCCTTCTTGAAATGAAATATATCCTCAATCGGTGGTATTTATTAGGATAATGTTGGTCTTTTAGCTTCAAAATCAATAAAATATTACTATCAGAATGTTCTGTTTTGACCCCGTCAAAAATCTACTGTGTCTAATCAATAAGGTTTGCCTTATGTTTCTAAGCATTATCATTTATTTAAAATCCTTTAAATAGGATATATTCTTAAGCATTTTTACTACCACTCCAGTTGGATATATATGCGTTTTTTTTTCTTAAATGGTTTTCCTCTCTCCTTCCACGCAGGTTCTAGTAAACTATCTCTAAAATATTTCCTTCCTCATTCTTAACCCAATAAAGTAATTATATAAAACGTGTAGTCTGAATGGCTTGATAATCAAAAAATTAACTCGTGATGATTTGAATCTACTGTTTTACAAATCCTTAAACTCAAATACAAATTTTAGGAATAATGGTAAACTTAAGGATTTTTTATACTTAATTCATTCTTAGGTTTCTATAGAAAACTAGAAAATAAAAATATTAGCCCAATATTTTGTTCACACTTTGCTATAATCATTTTTTTTATTTTCTTTTATTGTTTTTATAGTAAGTTAGTAGTATAAATATTTGTGGGATAGTAATATACAATTTAAAAAATTCGTGACACGAGCTCCAAAATACGTTTCAGTTCAAAAATTGAGGATAATTTTAGAACTATTTTTCATCTCAAATTCAATGGATTTAAGGATTCTAACTTAATAATTATAATTGTTGGATATGCATGAGGATATTTAGTAATTATTATATGCATTTTTTAATTTTATATCACCAAATGCTTAACATACAATAATTTAAAGTTACCGTCGGTATGAAAAATATTTACATAAAATTATGGTACATATAAATCACTAATTTTGATCAAACATTATTTTTGAGTGCCTTCAAACGATCTATAGCTAAAAATGTTTGTCTAAAACTAAGAATAAACATTTAAAAATCAATTTAATTAAATACCACATTTAATATACTCAATTAAGATCTAACTTCGATCTTCCTTGCTTTCGGATTATAGTCTAGTGAAGCCTTAGACTATGCGGTCACTGAAGCGTGTTCAGGAACTGTTGGATATATTTTAAATTCAACTTTGGACCAAACATATTTTGAAATAAACAATCATTAGGAAATATTGCGAGACAGCTCCAATTTATTAAAACTTTGTACTGCACTTTTAGCTGTCTCTCTTAAAGTAATTTTTATTTATCCTAGATTAAATATTAAACTGTTTATAGTTCACTTACAGCTTTCAAAGGAAGATTATATTATTATTATTATTATTATTATTAGCACCGCGTCTTACTACCCGTTCGGGCTATACGCACTTACGCTAATGTGTAATGGTTGTGATTGTGAGATGAAATGAAGGACCTACAGTTTAACGTGGAATCCGAACCACGGTGGAGGTCTGGCACTCCCCACATTCACAAGAAGTCTTGTCAGAGGTGAAGGAAGGATTTGGTAATCAGATAAGGAAGATTATAATTGCATGAAAAATACTGCTTATTTTTTTTCACGTTTTGATACTTCAAAGCTATGTGAACTGCATTTGCTATTTTTGAAAGATATTCATAACTTAAAAAATAATACAATATAAAATACTTATTTTATTACTTTTTTAAAACAAAAGTATGTGTATGTATTCTAAAATATAATTTATTCTAAATTATTACTACTTTAATTTGGTGAATGCATGGTAAGTCACCTCTTTTTATTAACTCGACAAATTTATGATATTATTAAAAATTGGTAGGATAGAGTGGAGAAAATGCACTCCTAGTATTGGGGGGAAAAAGGGTTTGAAAAACAACAGCTATAAATCAAAAGTAGAAAAACTTTCCTTGTGCAACTGGCCAAAATTCAAACCTTGACTCTCAAGTCTCCGAATATCCAACCTGCTACAAACTTTCTTCCTTAAATCACGCCGCCACAGGTGCAGGTACACTTTAATGAAAACTTTCCTGAACCGTTTTAGATAACTCATTAGTCTGACGTAACCCACTTCGGTAGCCGTTGGGTCTAAAGCACTAATCTTTCAGTATATTAGACTGACGATGACGGGAAGATTAAGGTTCAAAACATCGTACGAGTGTACTGAGGGTGGTTTTCAACTCTCCTTCCAAGCATATGCGGATATAATTCATTTCAATTTAACCATCCTTATCCCTAAAATAATAATAATAATAATATTTAGCACCTCGTCTTACTACCCGTTCGGGTTATACGCTTTAGGTACTAATTACTATAATGGACTAGGAATTCGGAAGATTGAAATAGAGGAAGGGAACCCGCATTTGCATGGAGAGAGAGTGGAAAACCATTTAGGATAAACCACCTCCAGTTCACCCGACCGAGATTCGAACCTCGATCTCCCCGTCCTCAGCGGTTGAGCTCAACACGACAAGCGCGTTAACCAACTACGCCACCGAGGCGGGTATCCCTAAAATAATTAGTGTAAATAGTAAATAAGCGTATAGCCTAAACGGTTAGTAAGATGTGGTGATAAAATACTAGTTAAACGTAAATATAAATTACCTATATCTCTTAGATTAAAGTGAAAAGTAAGTCCAAGAATTACATTTTTTTAAATTTGATAAGAAGATTTTCATAGATCTACATACCAATTAAATACAAATATCCTGGACTGATAGGGACGTGTACCCAAACATCTAACTCGATTTGTAAGGTATATGAATGAAAGATAATCGCATAATGATATAACGAAGTGGTTTTATATTAATGGTCTTCTTACCATGACCCTTTATGAAAATGCCCTTACAATTCTTATAATTTGTAATTTTTATATCTCTAATTCATCTACTGTACATATTCTAATATTCTGGATGGGTATTAGGATGATAAGACTGGAGATAGAAATTCTTTTAATATAAAATAATATTTTTTTTGTTAAACTCTTAATTTATTAAAATCAAACATAATAAAACCAACCTATTGCTAAAAAGAATCTTTATGAGTAACATGAAGCTAGCTTAAGGCTTCTTGTTCAAATATATGAAATCTTTTGAAGCTTAAAGTCAAAGAGTTCACTTGCAAAGACAAATATGCAAGAAACCTTTTTATGTTCATTGAACCCTACAAAGTCACTTTCTTTTTAGAGTATATTATAGTTACTATATTATGTACTATTTGCAATATGTCTGAATACAAGGCGTTATAAAATACCAGGTTCCTTTTTGTTCATTAATTATGTGTTGTTAAAAGAATATATATTTAAAATGGTGAATTTATTTTACATAGGCAAGCCTTAATAATATTTTAAAAATTAAAGTGAATAACTAATTTTTAATTCATTGAAACATATTTTATTTTATTTTTGTGTATTAGTGTTTACTATCAATATATAACAAACACACTAGTAAAATTACAGTAAAAACCTAGAAGCATAGTTTAAATAATGTACTGTCGTAGCTTGAATCCTTAGGTAATATAAAGCAGGCAAGGATGACGTATACCTGTTAATTCATACTGTCAAATTGTTCAGAATCAGTAGTTACACATGCGTACCAGGTCTTTTTTTCAAAAACAGAGATTGTTTTGCCAATTAGCATAGTATAGAGTATTTTTTAAACTCGTAACTTTGGGGAAACATTTGTCTCATTTTGGTATAATAACAAAGAGATGTAAGCAATTTTAAGGTGAGGGGGGCCGAAGAAAGATGTCAGATGTTGAGAGGCAACTTCGAAGTGCTTTTACATACTCAGATACCGAGATACAGCTTGTGGGGATAATACTTTACAATTTAAATAGGCCTAACGGCTTAGTACAAAAGAGGAATCTCAAACCTTCGTAAAAATCTGAGGCCTAACAATCGCGCAAAGCCGGGCGGCCGTGTGTTATACATCAGTTAGATTTGTAACACCGATAATAGGACAGGGAATGGACTGCTGAGTAGGAACATTGACGGAACGGGAACTTTTTTTTTTATAAACTCTTTAATATTGTTCTAAAACTTACATAACATTTATACACTCCCATAGTAATTAATCTTTTTCAATAGTCAAGAACGAATCCCACGATTATTTACCCCCACCTACCCATCCTGACACATTGCTCGCGTTTTGAAGGGATTAGCGACAGTAGCTTACTTTAGTAGAGGGGATGTGGGGAGATTATTTCGAAAAAAAAATATCTCTGTACACATGACCTGGAGTCTGACATCTTAGGTCAGTTGGTAGCGTGTCTTCCTGCTGAGTTAGGGTTTCTTTGATTGATTCCAGACGTGGTCGAAAGATATATTATGGTGTAGTAGATTGTTTATTGTGAAATATAATATTTAAAAATAGTTAAAATTCTCTTGGCGATTGCCACAAAACTTAACCTATTGAATTACAAAAACAAATAAGTACAGTAAATTTATTTCATATGAACTTAAAATTTAATAAACATTGTACGTGTAGCCATTATTATCTATATTTTTATGTGGACGGAATAAACAGATATACATTTTCATTTTTTTGACTACCCAAGTATAAAATAGTGCATCACTCTTTAAGACTGGGCAGAGTGTAGATCAGGTTACAAATTTGGCTAGTTCAAAACTCTACCACACATAAATTAATGGTGCTAGTAGCGCATAAATAAATACAAAATTAAACTCTTCTCATAATTCCTTTTTCTAAGTGTATTTAGATTAAAATAAATTCAAAAGAAAAAAGTGTCTAGCCAGATAACCTTTTTCATAATTTACTTGAAATATTTAAGGAGTTGTAAAATGTTTTAATTTTTATTTATGTATCTTGTGAAATATTTTCATTTCAAAATTTCAGGCGTTATTCATAACTATGACAGAGCAAAAATAAATTATTTGCTCTCCCCATATAATAAGAACAAGCGTTTTGATTTAATATATTTGGAAACTCTTCATAGTCATTAGATGGTTCAGTGAAGGTTATATAATGCTAATTTCATGCAATAAACGATGTTCATTTTTAGCTATAAAAAGGCGACTCTTCTGTGTATAAAAAGACACCATTTACGGGGAGATCAATGGGCTAAAAAGAGATATTAAGTGTCTTCAAGAGCTTGTACATATATTTGAGAGGGGAAAAGCCTATAAATATATATTATTTAAAATCATTATGGCCAGTTTTTGATCTAATATTTCTCTTTTTGTTTCTAGGTTAACTACTATTAATTTTATAGCTAGACAGATAGTTTCAAGATTCTATCCTGATAGTATGATGAAAAGTGTAGACACAAAGTTGTAGCTTAAGCAAACAAATATATTAGGCAAAAATGCCAGTATAAGAAAGATAGAAGGCTTTGGATAAAATAAAGTGTTACGAGGGGTCATAAAAAGACCATATGTCATCACAATTTTGAATTAAAATTGATTGACAATCACAGTAATTTTTCTATCCGAAGTGTCTTTATAAAATAAAATAATCAATATTATTTAACATACTTCTTTGAAGTACCCTGATTAGTGAAATTCTCCAATTAGGTGATTAGTATTCTTTCTCCTCTAAGGGTTGGATACTAAATTGGAGAACATTTCGCAAGAAATAAAAGTTCTTACCGATTGAAACGTAAACTCCCTATGACAGGTTGGAAGCTACATTTTGCTGGATCTCAAGTAATTTGTTTTGATTGATGATACATGTGCTGTTGGGAAGTTTCTTAGGTATTGGCGAACAAATTAATATTTCAGCCATGCGCACTGCAGACGTAACAAAGCCAATCATATTAATACTATACAAACTACATTTCTTTATTTATTTTTAATTTTTTGGAAGTGTTAAAATATGCACTTTTTGAACTGATTGATTTTATCATAAAACGAGAATTTAAATAAGCGAGAAAGAAAGGTCCTGCCAATTTTGCCAGCAGAGGTATTTTCACATTCATTCCAAGATTATTTTACACACTAAAATTGACACGTTACCAATGGTTTCACTAATCTTAAAAAGGAAGTTATTTTATCACCTTATTATTACTACCCTTCGTGTTACACGCGTATGTATTAAATATTCTTATAGTTTTATGGATGAGGAAGGCTCTATTTGGGGTAAGTGTACACGAATTTGAGTGTAGGGAGAGTGTTAGGCAATTATGAAAAAAAAACAGTTCACTTAACCAGGATTCAAACCTTAATCACTTCATCATCAGCAATCAATTTTATTGAAAGAGTGACGCCTTTGATCATGCAGTGACTGAAGTGGGTAATAAGGATTGGTTGCTACGGATTCCTATCACTCAGGAAAAATCCGTATGACCCACCACCATGGAAACAGGAGTTGGATTGTGGTTGATGGACCCTCAGAATCAAGATGGAAAAAGGCGGCTGCCCTGCAGCCTTCTGGTACCATCGGGGTGATGGAGTTCCCTGGAAAGATTGGGAATAGAATAGCTCTTCCCCTCCATTAGCTTAGTTTATTTTAGTATCTAAAATAGCTCGATTAGGGACCAGGGGAACTAGGTAAGGGTAGATTTGGAAATGTAATTGCCAAGGGTAGAAGGAAGGGTTAAAACGGTAGTGTGTTGGATAGAAAGAAGGCGGTGCACCAACTTAAATAGGGCTCCTTCCCAGGTGGAGGATATGGGGATTCCCATCTCTGTCGGGCGCTTGGCGGACTCGGAAGTGAAATTCCGGGCACTGTGGAATGTCCAGCGGGGGAGAATACCGGGGACGTACCAACTGGAACTAGGGGTAGTTGAATTTTAAATAAATTAAAAGACATAATCTTTGCTAATGTGAAATTCATATTGTAATTGTAAAAGTAAAGTAAAAATTATGTGGAAAAATGGATGGCCCTGATTTAAAGATTGTAGGATACTGGGTATGTAGACACTGAGTAAATAAAATAAATCAAGCCGCTTCCCCTTCCGTCCACAAACATATCTCCTGAACCACTGGCGCTAAATAGTCACACTTTGGGTAACTCACAGGTGCTAGATTTTGAACCCATACATCGTCCCCTCCATTCCCCCTCCCCACACCCGTAATCCTAGCATCTCCACACGTAACTCCAAAATGACTATACTAAGGGAATCACCCTCAAAAAAGATCATATTCACGAGTTGTAGTCTTTGAACCTCCCTACCACCACCCACCTTCCACCCTGAGACGTACCTCTGGAACCACTCGGAAGAGGGGTTTGCCAAATTTAACCATACAATTTAATATTTAAATACCCAATATGTGTATCCATTTTTAAGTCAAGAAATTGCTACATAATAATTACTGACAACCATTACATCAGACCACTCTAGCAGCCTAAAGAGCCAATAGTAAAATTTGTTTAACCAATTTTGTACCTTGTATTTGAAAATACATATTTAATGGTACTTGTACGTCAATCAATACCAAACTTCAAATATTGTTGTAGGTACACCTCTCTTGGGTGGCCGGATGGTCTAACGCACAGATTCTCTAGCTGTGGGCTTTTTTCCCTCCAATGTTCACGAAAAATGTTATAGGTGAAAGCAAAAATATGGACCAATTTGACTAAATGAAATATTTATTTTGAAACAATTAAAGTGTTAATATTAATACAACTTAACATTCTTTATTAGTTTAATTTTATAGGAGAAACAAGCCTATACCCACATGATTACACTAAAACAATTTTCTTAATTTATTCTTATAGTTAACTAATATAAAATAATGATTGATACCTAAATAATAAGATAATGTTTGTTCGGTTGTTTCATACCATTTATTTTTAAACTTATATCATGCTTCTGTCACTTATAAAAATAGTGCCAGCTAATTGAAAAGGTTATGTATTAAGAATTTTAAATATATGATCTAATTACGTTAGTACTTCTCATTAGTTTTACTTTAAATCCACCCCTCGGAGGGAGAATTATTGTCATTGCAGAAAGTAATAAATATTTAGATTTTGACAACTGTCAAAGTTTAATCACCTCCTTCAAAACAAGAAAATGGATTTTTGGATGCCTTTTGTCTGGACCTATGGACGTAACTATTTTAGTGATCAGCATTAAACTTTGAACGCAGTGTGTTTATAAGGCTTCTAAAATATCGTTTTTGGACAAAGATATCTAGCTCTGAAGTCATGATAGTTTACTAAACATAAAAAAATAAAATAAATTAAATCAATTTTTCAATAATTAACTGTAACGATTAAATTTTAAACCTAGGAAAAATTGCAAACAAAATGGCAATGGTAGTTATCAATAAACATTAATTTGAAAGTACGTTACATAAGTATAAACTTTCCCTTTAAACTCACCTCCACAGTTATTTTTTGTCAAGGTAGAGGTCAAACTTATTTTGGAAAAACACCCTTAGTGTTAAAACCCTGCTATTCTTGTCATCCGCGATCCCTAGTATATTGAAAGAGTTACGCCCTTAGAGTATGCACCCACCGAGGTGTGTCGTAATTAGTTCATACGTTTTTTAAGTTGAGTGGGTAAAATCTTGAACTTTTCAGTGAATAAAAGTTAGCCAAAGGGTGGAAATAAGTGTAAGGTGTTAAATATTTGTTCATATTTATATTTCTTATAGTTAGTATTATAAAATATATTTATTTTATAGATCTTACAACATATCCCTCATAATCTTGAGAGAGTATATCAAATTACATTAATTTTTTTTTTAATTTGAGATAGACCTAGTAGACTTTATTTATTCAAGATTTGTTTTAAGAATGCAATACGTAATTAAAAAAATAAAATTTAGTACTACATGTAAATGTGTTCTAAATAACTCTATTTACACATGAAATAAAGATCATTATTAGGAAGCACGATTTCTTCTTTATTTAAATGTATTTAGTCATGGGCTTCAAAAGTTAACATAGTCATTGTTTTAATATTTTCTTCATGTAAAATTATGTCTTCTGTCTGTAAAATCTGTGTTTTAAGTTTATGTACTATCCTACGCTTGGAGTCAATATTGGCACAAAGTAGCCAAACAGCTTTTAAGTGTATGGATTAAGAATTTTCTAGAATTTATTTTCATGGCCAGTAAAATTTTTACCACATCAAATTTATTGTTCTGCAATTCCTCTGTTAATATTTCCTTAAACCTCGTGCTACCACGAGCAGCACACACTAAGGTATGAACATTATTTTTCATGCTGGGAAAACTTGAAATTTTCTCACCGTATTTACTTAAAAAATTGAAAATTACCTTACTTTACACGAAATTAAATTATTATTAAAGATTTGAATTTTGAACAAAAAACTTACTTCACAAACGAGCAAATATTTTCCATTTTCCATTTTTTTAAATTCTCAGTTTGAAATGTTGAAATCGATAATTAAATGTGAAATATGTTGAAATTTAAGATAAATTCAGTAAAAATCAAATTACATTAAATTACTTTCAAATTTATGTAAACAAAATGAAAAAAATATTTTACAAAGTTCAAAAAATATGTTTTAAACTTAAAATCACCCTTCAAACGTAGTTTTAATAAAATTGCATTTTTCGTTATTGTGAAAATTTCAGGTTTCTCTGAATGGGTAATGAGACATAAAGAAAAATAATTATAATATAGATATTAATGAGCTGCGGTGGTGTCAACGAGCTAATATTATCACCCATCTCTTATTTGCCATAAAATGAGAGAGTATGGTTTCAAATCATGGTTATGTTTTTATGTGTTTAAGCTCACAGGTATATTTTAACTATGTCTTTTAATATTACCTTTTCACATTAAAACCATTTCTTTTATAATCACGTTTTAATATCAGTTTGAGTTATAGGTGTATGTACTAATTATTATATCGATTTTAGAGATTAGAAACGTTATATTGATAGGAAGTGTACCCGTATTTGTCTGGAGGAGGAGTGGAAAAATATTTTGGAAAAACCACCCTCAATACACTCGACCAAGATTCGAGCATCATACTCCCAGTCATCGGAAGTATATTACTACGAGAGCATCAAGATGGTCTATGTTACCACATAAGTGGGTTAAAACTAATTATTAGATCATTAATCAAACTTGTACTAAACGTCTAGGTTGCTAGTTTTCCACGTTATGCAATCATAATTTACATATTTTGTGACTTAAAATTATATTTTAAGGGCATAAAGTCGTAATGTGTCTTGGCACAAACACAGTTATATATTTTTGTCCGACACTTTAGATCAGTTGGTAGTGTTTAGCCTAGTTTACCAATGGTTATGGAATCGATTCCCAGGATAGGCGTAAATATAGAATTTGTGAAATGTGTGTTTACCCCTTAAGAGTGATGAATCCACGGCAGGGGTATAGTATATTGTGTGTTTTCTAAAGGTTTGAAATGTGTATTAAATTCGTGTAAATGTAGAATTATTTCTGCTTATGAATTAGCCACTCTTTAAAACCTTAATTATTAATATATCAGAAATACACATTTTTTGTTCCAAAACTTACATATTTTCCAATTTATCTAATATAAAAATAAGAGGCTCGTAACGGTATATAAAATAAAATTTTATCGATGTGTGTCTATGAAGTATGAGTATTAGATTATAGTTTGAGTGGAAGCATTTTTAAGTCAATTACGCTTGGGGACAAAGCAAAATACATAATTATTTAAAAATCTCATTTGCTTCTCCTTCATTCTCAGACTGAGAAGAGAAATATTTTATAAACGAAATAGCTTATTCTCATCATACTTTTTTAATTTCATATTAATGACATAAACATCACACGGTGCAGTATATAATCTTGGATAAGAATTAACTCCCCTATACGCGTAAATTAAAGCAAAGTTTTAATAAAAGCCCGTTACATTTCGTTCAATCTAAAGTGTACTTGCTATTTTTCTCCTGTCTCACTCATGAAAATTAATCTATGTGTAAGTCCTGATATTTTAATTACTAAAAGGTTTACATTTCATTATTTTTGTTTTAATAAGTTGTCTTTTGACTGAGAAATAAATTAATGGAATCTTGCTATTTAGAAAATATAATACCGTGCTTTGAGATTTTTATTAATTTAAGATTAACTGTATAATTAAGCTTATCTTTTAAGTAATATGCTAATAAAATAATAATGATGAGCATTTTGTATGTAATATTCTATACGTAATATAGTTTTTCTTATATAAGTTAATATATTTTGTATATAATTATTTGAATGTGGGGAATGCCAGGCCTCCACCGTTGTTCGGATTCCACGTTAAACTGTAGGTCCTCCATTTCATCTCACGATCACCTTACCATTACACATTAGCGTAAGTGCGTATAGCCCGAACGGGTATTAAGACGTGGTACTACTACTACTACTAATAGTAATATAATAATATATAATTATTAAATTTAATATGAGTTAAAAGCCAATATAATATTCTTTATTTTAAACACTAAAGGAACGTATCGAGATAAGTAAACGTCAGAAAATCTGGGTTAATTTTATTTAAGACTGAAGATTTGAAATGTCTTAAGAACATTTTTCAAAGCTTCATTATTTTTATTATACATTTACACTTATTTTATTTTACACTCTCGGGTGTATCCGTTATTCGCACGGGAATTATATTTTTTTTAAATATTTAAAATTAATTACAATAACAGGTAACAAAATTGAAACTAGTTTTTAAATATTAATCTTTCATTTGTTTAAATTATGCTATTAAAAGAAAAATTATTCAAAATTGAGATATAACCAGAAAATATTTTTAAATCTAATTAAGTTATAAGTTTCTTATACTCAATATTTTGAACTATTGCCTTTTGGTAATAGTACAAATAGGAATCATGTAACAACATAAAATTTTGCCAAGATGTTAATCAACATTAAATTTACTTTTAAAAAATTTACAAATTATAAAATAAGTTATTCATTTTCAACATTGGTGGCCTAATGCGATTTGTTATTTTGAATCCGATAAATTAAATTTTCTTTCCTTAGACATTTCTATATGAAATCATTTTAAGACCTATCGGAATTTTATATTTTAGACTTTTAGAATGTTCAGGAATATTTGAATAACTTATACGGAACGACAATTGTCAAAACTGTATGAAACGTATATGGTTATATCACCATCTGTACTCTTAATCTAATTCAGTATTTATCAATGTCATAACTATGACAATCTTTAGCCAAATATAACTACCAATAAGTTTTATATACAATTTTGAAGAGAATCATTAAATAGCCCAAAATCTGAATTCACCAACAAACACAATCCATACGGTGAAGTTTTGGTGAATTTTTGGCACAAGAGAAAACATATTAAAATATTAGATTTTTTTTTTACAAAATTACATTGTAAAAATTAAAAGCATGAGAGTTTAAGAAATTTTAAATGAATGAATATTTTGAGTGGTCAATGTGATTACCTGCACATTTTTAACTATCTACAAAAAATATATCTATATAGTTTTTGAAATTTTTGTCTCTTATTTTTCAGATCAAATCTTAAGCATTTTTTGATTATTTGTGGTGGTTGTTGAGGCTCATAATTAAAAAACTACAATTTTTATATGAATATAGAAGCTTTTTTTTTGTTATTAATTTTTGAGATTCTATCCATGCCCTATTTTCCAAATCCTTATAATAAAATTAAAAATCTTTAAAAAAAATTTAGTTGTATGGGTTCCTAACCAATTTATATTTTCTATCGAATCAAAAATAATGGTTTTATAAGTTTTAGATATTTCCATTCCCCGCTCTATCTCTAATCACAATCCACTGATCTTTGTTTTGAATTAATTAATGTTAAGACACTTTAATGATGTAAGATTGTCCCTATACGTGTATGTAAGTATTGCAATTTTCTACTCTACAAGAAGAGATTAATTTTATAGGTTTGGAAATATTCTAATGCCGATGATGGAGAGATGGCTGTATGGATCTTGGTTAAGTGTTATAGAATGTTTTATTTCTGTATGGTTTTTCATTCTCCATTCACAAAAATATGGTCTCACTTCCTCTATAGTCTAGTTTTTATCATCCTTAACATATTTTCATAGTTATTATTTAAATGAATATTCATAGCGTGTAGAAAAATTTTGTGCTGAGAACATAAAAATAAACTTCATAGTCCATATCGATAATCTCTCTAATTTCAAAAGAATGCTCATTGATGTATATAACAGATCCTTGTGTGATATTTCATCCTTTTCATGGAAAGTTACCCATCCAATCGCTAAACATGAGTGATGGAAGTGGTTCTAAATAGTGGCTATGGCCACACTCCTCCATACGTGGTCGGCAAAAGGTGCACAGCAAAGTAACCTCTATGTCTTTGTTTGCTGCAACAACAGCAGAAATATTATTACCTTGAGGTGGAGTACACTGGCTGTCTGCATTCAGTCTTGCATCCATTTCCCATTCCATAATTCAAGTCGCTATGTGCTACCAAAATAAGAACTCTGATAAAAAAAATGTTCCAAGTCTTTATTTCAAACACTGTAATGATCCTGTTATATTGCCATACTTTCTGGATCACTTTTGATTTAGGTTGTGTAGATTTTATTAGGCAGTTGATGTACTGTCGGTTATTTACTTCCGCACACGTGCAGCTACTAACAGGTTATGAACATTCAGTTTGCTTGTTTACATCTCTCCCAATATTTCAAGGTCAAACCTCGCAGAATGTGTGTAAAAGAGAGAGCAATATATTTCACTAGACAACATGAGTGTTTTTATTTTTTAAATTTTATATATAGATATTATTTATTTTTGCTCTTTAGAGCTCAGAGGCTCTCAGTGACAAATTTAAATTAAAGCCAGGTTATTGGTTTGTTTTGTATTATTCCTATTGACTGTTAATTGTGGGTTCTTACTGAGATTGGGCGTGTCCAAGAATACGTGGGCCCTTATGGAAATTTATGCATTAATTAATCTGTTAAAACACAATGTATTAAATGTGATTAAAATAATCAATTTGTAACTTCCCAGCTAAGTCCATTATACTACTATGAAGCCACATGGCGTACTCAATCACTGAAATTAATGTTTGCCCACTTCTATATGAGATAGAAACTGACAAACCTATATATTTTAGCCTTTAACCGACGGGAAAATCCCAAAGAGTTAAAAATACATAAATATATTATATATATATATATACATATTTATACATATTTAACCCCCTTAAAAAAGTTAAAATAGTGAAGCAACTTTAAAGTCGTTGTGCACCTTTATTTGGAGGTTTCTTGTGGCTAAACAGTAAGACTTATTCAAAAATGGCTCTGGAATTACCTTAGTTTACATCCACTTGCAAAGAATCTATGTAGCTATGGATCGTAGCCCCCAACGAGCAAATCAAGTTGTTATACATAAAGTTCAAATTACGACTGTTAGTTTATATAAATATATATTTAGTATTGCAACAACAACAAAATAGTTGGATTTTCAAAGTGCTACAATCTTAAAATAATATTATTATTTGAACAATTTTATTTTTATGTTTACTAAATTTAAAGTTTATTGTTCATAACACATGATATTTTTAAATTATAGACCCCATTGAAATGTATGTTTATAAGAACATATCATAAAGGTCTAATGAAGCAGTATTTTTACAACAACCGAGTGTATTTAATACAGAGGTGGCTAATGTATATAATATTAAAACAAATCAGCAAATAAGTGAAGCAAAGCTTCAGTTTCCTTTGATTAGCTTATTCCAAGCTTCAACCTTTTTTTTTTAATTCCCATGGAATTAGTCAAGCATTATTAGGAGCAAAGTTTATATATACAGTATATATTAAATAAAAGTGCTTGTGTCAGATTATCAGGTATCAATGAGTATTATTATAATCTTTATCTTTTTATGTTAGGCAATATTTTTTTCTGGCTATTGAGCTATTCACAACTCTTATCATTTGATATAAAGGGGTGCAAGAAGGGGCAAATGTTTTTGTATATTATATAACATAATTTTTTTTTTTGCAAAAATTAATAAAATTCTCTAGAGTTTAATTTTATACAAATGTCGATATCACTAATTCTTGAAAATATTTTGTCATCAACATAGCGAAATTAAATAAGTAATATTTTAAATGAAGAGAAAAAATTGCCATTAAGTATCGGGACAATACAGACCAATATTCAAGAACTAATTATGTCCCCGTGCTAGTAAAATTTAAATAAATTCCTATCGGATAATTATTTGATTTAGACACTGGCCTCTTTTTCACATTCTTTTCCACTATATGGATCAAACTCAAAATATAATGTAAGATTAAATTTATAATTTTGTTACGCACACCAAAATATTATCTCCATCACGTAGATCTATTCCAAATGCTAGTATCTATTCTTGATATTTGTGTTAACTGAAGTAATGGTAATCTGTAAAAATGTATAAATTTAAGTAAGTATTATGAGTAAACGCTTAATTGTACAACATTAGGTTTTAAATTATGAGTATGCAAATAATACATTTTTGGATGACAAGCCAGTACAAATAGCTAGGCAGCCCAAGGCGTTAGTGTCTTGATCTAGGTAAAAATAATAGATTCTGTAATTATTATTTAAATTTCAGTTTGACGATCAAGTTAGATATAAAAATTTAAATTTACATTCACTAGGGGTGTACAACATTGATATCATGTCTCAGGACTAAATATTTAAAAAAAACTATTTTAATGAATTTTAAATGTTAAATGTATAGCCTGAGTGTTAACCAGAACTCTAAGATATATTAAAGGGATATTTCATGGCAATATGTAAATTTGTTTTTAGTCAAAGATGAACATACTTACACCAATTCAATCATATGTATGTATATAACTATATAAAATATTGTGCGCAAATGCGAGAGTAAAATTTATAGTAATTTGATTATTTTATTACCCACCACGGTGGTGTAGTTAGCTAACACCCTTGTTTCGTTTTGAGCTAGGCAGCTGAGGATGGGGAGATCGGGGTTCTAATCTTGGCCGGGTGAACTGAGGGTGGATTTCCCAAATAGTTTTCCCCTCTCCCTCCACGCAAAAGTGGGTTCACTTCCTCTAAATTCAACCTTTCCAATTCCTAACTCATTAGCGTAAAGTACTTAAACGTATAACCCGAAAGGGTAATTAGCCGTGGTGTTAAATAGATAATGTGATTATTAAATAAAATATGGCTACATCCAAAATATAATTCGGGGAGTTAAAAATTAAAATATCGTACCATGCAAAAGTTGCTTTTATCCTAGGTTTTATGTGCAAACGAAATAGATGAATCGAATGATTGTGACATTATAAAGATTCTTCTAACCAGATTTTATATTGAGGTACGGACAGATTTTGAATGGTTTCTAATAGACAGAACTAATATTAGAGCTCACTATGGTTCTTGTGATTTGTTTGGAGCAAATCATGTGAGCACATTTCATTAATGCTGTTGATTTTTAGCGAATATATGAATCCACGGTAAATATATATATATATATATATATATTCTAATATCTATCGGTGATTGACTGAAATATTATATGAAAGCTATAATATAGTTAAATATTATAGTATTATGTGATTGAGGTCTCTAAGATAAGGATTTGAATTAAATGTTTTTAATAATTCACAAATTTTTAGCAGGAAAATAAATAAGAGAACAAAAATAAAAGGTAACTAAATCACCGGTTGTATTAAATCTCATTATGATTCAAAAGCAAGAATATATAATTCAGGAGAAATAAAAATACTCGCAACGCCACAGAAAAACGAAGTGTAACTGAACGTACCAAACAACATCTGGAGGTCACTTAATTGTGAAAATTGATTTAAAAAAATCACTAATGAATCTCTTTTAGACAGAGAAATAAACATGATTATATGATAATATTGTAAAAATTAACCTCATTACTGAATGGATAGCTCCACGAATGAGAGAATGGAACCACATATTAACATGATTCAAAAAGACACAAATGACAAAATAGTCAGAGACTGGAAGATCTCCAGGAACGATATGACATGGAAGATCGAGACTAAGTTGGAAGGAAAGCATTTATATACCTTGGAATTAGTGGAGCTCGTGTGAAGGCACTGCGGAACTGCAGCACCCCCTATTTCCACTTTATATTATCGATAATACTTAATATAATGAGTCCTTTTATTTTTACTTCCTTCTTTATTTTTGTAGTACAATATATATTCCTTAAGCTTAGTGTCAGTACTTCAGTACCCATCCCCAAGTTTATGAAAATGATACAAAAAACCTTTGTATGGTACTGTGCGCTTCATAGTGCCTACGACGTGATGTGTGACTGTTGTATGCATGCGCACGTAGGAGGGGGGGG
>CABFVX010000003.1:0-100385 GCA_902151425.1 Timema shepardi | reverse complement strand
GCTCTCGCAGTGCCAGCTTTGGCGTGATGGTGGAAGGATTTTTTTTTACTCAGCGTATGATGTGCTTAAAAAAACCGTGTACCTTATTCATGAATGTCATAAAGTGTATAATGTAGAATTATATTATTATTCTGCTTCCAGTTATTCTATTTGATTAATTTTTTTCAGTTCTCTTATTTAACAGAAAACTTTAACCACGGCCTTGAACTCCCAAGAAATAAGTTCTGTGTCTGTAAGTGAACTTCAAAAGCTTAAGTATTCACTGCTATCTTTCCATGAGAAAGTTACAGTTAAGAAAATAATTCGTTCAACACCTGATATTTTAAAATTTCAACTAGACAAAATCAATAGCAAGAAATATATTCGTAGACTTAATTATGAATGGTACCAAAGGAAAAGTTGGTTATACTGCTGTCATCCAGAGATCAAGGAAACAATTATTGAACGTTTTGCACACATTAAAACCAGAAGAATGGATTTAATTTTTAAATGAATAGATCATAGTTGAACTGTAATGATTTTAGTTAAAGTAAGCTTCCACTACTTGGAATGAAACAGGCCAAAAGACTATACAGAAGATACTAGAAGAATTCGATATACTACAGATTATATTATATGGAGAGCAAATAAAGGAGACTTGGTTCATTATTATCTTGAAAATGGTGACTAGTTCACCTTTAAATCCATCTTTCTCTTTCTAACCTCCTTAGTACAATTTAAATGAAGATGTAGTGAACTGGTGATAATGTTTCAAGGATAAACGAGGTTTCAAAAGTTTGATAAATATAATATATTATTCTGAGTTATCGTAGAATATTATTTGGTATGATACACTCTAATACCATTGGTATCTTGTTGAATTCCTTGAAGTTTTGACGAAGATATTTCCTGTAAATTGTTTTCCACCCTCCCTCCATCGCAAATGCGGGTTCACTTCCTCTAATTCAACCTTACCAATTCCTAATCCATTAAAGTAATTAGTACTTAAAGCGTATAACCCGAAGGGGTAGTAAGATGCGGTGCTAAATATTATTATTATTATAATTTACTGTTTGTAAGTGGGTTAATTTACAGTTAGCGAAATATTTTGTAACTAAAAGTATTTAGCATTTAAAACATATTGCTACACAAGAATGTTGAATATATCGTGGATATAATTGGTTTCAAATACAAAATTGTCTAGAAAATTAAACAGAATAATCTTTATATAAGCTTAAGACTCGGAAGAGTTAACATTGTGTAAAATACACTGAAACAAGATAGTTTGACTAAGATAATAAAAGGAGATTTGGAAGAAAAGAATTAAAACATAAAGACCAATACTGGAGTACATAAATCAGAAAGCAGATGATGTTGGCAGAAGAAGAAGAAACCATTTGCAAGATTAATGACTTAGTGATGATAAATCTGGTTTTACATTACATCTATTACGCTTTCCAGCTTGTAGCTTGGGTCTGTTTGTTATTCAAGCAATATATTTCCCCCATATCGGCTTGCTAGGCCTGTCGTAGCTTCATGTGCACTATAATCTAACTTAAGACTAGTTCAGGTACACATTACACTCCCTAGGCCATTCATTCATCACCGAGAACGTGTAAACCCACATTTCACCAAATTTAAATTTTTCGGTCATGCCGGAAGTCAAACCTGGGATTCTTTAATTTAATACTATTATTATTATTATTATTAGCACCACGTCATACTACCCGTTCGGGTTATACGCACTTACGCTAATGTGTAATGGTAGGGTAATTATGAAATGAAATGGAGGACCAACAGTTTAACGTGGAATCCGAACCACGGTGGAGGCCTGGCATTCCTCCCATTCACAAGATGTCTTGTCAGAGGTGAAGGAAGGGTTTGGTAATCAGATCAATCTTTGCCGGGACCGAGGATTGAACCCCGGCCGCCAGCATAGAAGTCTGACACCTTACCCCTAAACTGCCAGGTTAGCTCTTAGCTTAATAGATAGGCACGATAATAACTGAAGTAAGGCATTGGATTTATTAATAATGTTATACATAGCTTATATATTTACTTAGGATACTTAAATTACAGATCCAAAACCTGTTGGCTAGAAAAGAGAGTGATCTAAAACATAACATAATCATTGAGAATGTTAACATAACGAGTTTACCTCTAATACTTTTAAAAGCAAAGTCGTGAATCAAACTTATCCTTATCAAAATGTTTTATCAATTGAACTAAATTCTCTAGGTATTCATTTTGTTCTAATCATAATTAATTATCTCTTGCATTTAATTAATATATTATGTAGATCTTGTAACGGTATAGATGCTTATAATGTGAATGTTATATATTGCCATTAAAAAGGGAATCCATTAATGTTGAACTAGCTAATTCCCACTATAATATTATTCAAGTTGTATTTGAGCGTGTTAATCTTAGGTTAGGTTGGATTAGAATATAATTAGTGTGCTGACTTGATAATAAGTTTAGAAAGTGTAAGTTTGATTAATAAGATGTTAAATATTTATCATATTTTAAAGCCATCCGCTCTTTGAAATACATGGTTATAGAAACTAAACTTTCTATAAATTATTTATTAAATCTTGGATTTAAAGTTTGATAACTTAATTTATTAACACATAGCGTAACCAAACTTTCTCTGTTTTGTTACAAGACTTTAAATAAAATAAGATCTAAACGAAAGTTTCATTGCTTCATAAAGTACTGTTTAATTTAATAGCTATAAACTTTCTAAAAGGCATGACAAATTTAGTTTGAAAGATCTTCTATTTTTCTGCTGAATTTGTTTGTTTGATGAATTTAGATTTACAATTTTTACCTTTATATATATTTTTTTAATTTGGATATTAAATTAGAATGAAGCAATAATTTGTATAGGACATCAACTAACATGTGATCTATTCTTGAAGGGACATTATCCATATGTCTCTAGAAGTAATTTAAAATATTAGCTAAATGTTTCGACACTATTAAAGGAAAGGGGGTTTCGATATAATAAATAAATTTGGGAAGCTCCTTAAATAATGTATTAACCATAAGTTTCAACCAACTCACAGAATATCTAAATTGTCAATAGGTTTTATTACAAACCCTGTAGTTATAAAAAAACATTTAATTGAGGTTAATCATCGATTATTTGGCCAGATAATTCTTTGACGCACATTTTAGGCACGTAGCCTAAATTTCATAAATTTCAATTAGTCTTATATTTTATAAAACATTCTAAATGGATCTTTCGTAAGGAGTGAAGAATATAGCAAAAGTTAAGATATAGATATTATCTTAATAATTAATTTTTTAATGAAAGTATAGCGTTCCAGTGATTAACAGCAATACTGGATACTGGAACACTGAAAGGAGTACAGGGACAAATGCACCAAATAAGATTTAGATAACAGTTTAAAACTAAAATTAACTTTCTGAAAATGTTTGAAACATATAAGTTTTCAATTCAAACAACGCATCAATTTTATTTAACATATTTTAATTTGTTGTTTTAAATTGTTCTACATTTTAATCTCCTTTTAAAACTAGCTCATTATGTTATATGTGGTCGATTTTTACTACCACTCCAAATAATTGGTCAATATCAGTGTATCGTATCATTCTATTAGTTAATTTCCACTTGACTCATATTTACATATTATATTTTAACTACTTTAGTAAACTAGTTGTTATTATTATAATTGTTTGACTTGTATTTCCATTTTAAATAATTGTCAATCAATAGTGTAGTATGTTATGTTATTAGCTCATCCTATTTGACTCGTATTACAGTACATGTTGTAATGTAAATATGTAATACTAACATCCTGTAAAAATTAATCATAATATTAGTTATACACAATATATTATAATTATCAAACAATTTAAACCCATACTTTCATTAATCATTAATAATTAATATAATATCTAAGTCTTAATTTTTACTATATAAATTAGTCTGGTTCACCTGTGAAGATGAGACCCGAGTTTAAACCCTAGGCTGGTGTACAAGTGGGTGTTTTAACCTAAATTATTTCCCACCCTCCCTCGAAACTAATTAGGATAATCTCACATAAAATATAAAATCCTCACACCAATTATATTAAATTAATTTTTCTCAAAAGAGTATAGAGTAACAAATATTGGGTAGGGGGGTTGGAGGAGAAAACTCTTGCTCTAGTCAAGAGTTTCAAAAAGAGGAGAATTTTGATATTTCATAAGGAACAGATTTCTTTACTGAAAACTTACACAAAACTCAATTATATAAAATTTAGTTTATAAAAATATTTATATCTATTTAGCTTGCATTCTATTCAACTTTTGTTTTAAGTATTCTGGGAGAATTTAATATTGTTTATAGTATTCGTTAGCTCTTAATATGATTTATCAAAGTAGTATTTTAAGAATTTGTTCTCTTAGGAATAGGTTCATCATATAATTTTTGGGGTGAAGTGTGGACAGTAGCTTCCTATTAATGTTAAGGACACCCTAAAGTCTTGCACGTAGATTTAAATAAGTTCAATTATATTTTCAGATATATTATAATAATGGGGAATTTATTTATGTGAAATATCCTTAAAGTAACTTTAGTTGAAATATAAGATGCGCCGTTTAATTCGTAGTGTTAAGAGTGTCTGGATATAGATCCTTATAAAATTGTTAAAGTGTTATTTAAGAGAAAAACTTTCATTTTATGACCTGACCACAAATACCAAACTTCGTTTTAGAGCTGAATAATATTTAATACCAAAAACCGTTTGAGGAACGTTTTGAAAACCCTGGGTGCCAGGTTTTAGCAAAGTCACTAAGTCTCTAGTCTCACTGGTGGACAGACTGCATTTAAAAAAAATTTTGAGTTTAAGACTTATTAAATGTCGGCTAAAATGTAGCACAAATAATAAATAATTCAATAATGTTTACTATCATAAATTTTGCATAGAATTAAATGAACTATTTATCTAAATAAATAATACATTTATTATAATGAAATAAGTACAGAAATAAATGTATCATTTATTTAATTATCATTAATGTATTATATATATAATTAATACAAATATTAAACTGAAATAAATGTATGGTTAGTATATATAAATAATAAACTTACTCTGCCGAAATAAATACAGAAATTAATGCCGTATACATTAATATATTATATATATATATATATATAATACATTAAAAAATATTTTTGCATTATATATTATGTATTAAAAATAATAGATTTTTATGTATATATTTATTTCAGTATCTATATATATTTGCGATGCTATTGTATATAATATATGTACATAAAGCATCGCACGATTACATTGTGGACGGAGGGTCTGTCTTTGACAGCCGAGAATCCACAGAGGCTGATGGAGTGACTGGTGGGTTGCAGAAAGAGGCAGGGGGTAGACAAACGCTTGTCAACAACTTCGTAACTATATAACAAGTGTTCCCATTCCCTTTTCGAACCGAAGACAAATAAAAAAATAGTGTAAAATTTATTCGCTCTAAAAAGGATGTTTTACCCAATTTTTACTCAATATGTTACTCAATATAGTTTCAGGTAAGTGGTGTAGCTGTAAGCTATTAAAGATTGTTTCTTTTTACTTTCTCTCATGACTCCCTGAATCCGAAAAGGTGGTTTTTGAATTTCCGTCTGTCTGTCTGTACCGCCAACTTGATCCTAAACTATTTTACCGATTGAGTTAAAACTTGATATCTAGGGTTTTCATAGAGTTGCCCCGAGGGATTTTTGGAATTGGATATCTACCCCTAAAATTAAGGGTAGTTAGTTGAAGAGTAAAAAGAGAAAACATATTTTTTTTTCAAATTCGGCTCTAACGATTTTGATTAAATTTCATTTATAAACAGTAATAAATATTCTAAACAAAATGGCTACTCTCAATATTTCGGCAAAATGGCTTTGAGGGCTCCGGTCAAATGCGTAAATTAACATTTTCTATAATATCTCCGAAACTATTTGAGATATGAAATTACTTAGTATTACAAATATGTCTATATATTAATAATACAAATATTTTATTCGAAACATATTTTTATAAAATCAATAACTTTCAATCTATACGCAATTATATATATTTTTTAACTTTTTGGACATTAAAGGTTAAGTATTGCGACCGTAAAAAAAATCTAACCTGAAATGTTGATGGATGTCGACGTCTCATGACCCCCCGAACCTTAAAAAAATAGTCTTTGCAATGCCTGTTTCTGTGTGTCTCTTTAAAATTAAAATTAAGAATAGTTTTATAAGGGGCGAAAAGAGAAAAAATAGGTTTCTCAAAATATGCTCGAATGATTTTGATTAAAATTCGTATCTAGGCGTTGATTAAGAATATAAATAAACTGGCTATTTTCATTTTCCCATGAAATTATATTTAGGGTACTTAACAGAGAGAGTCTGTGCGGTGTGCCGTACCATTTATATAACTAATAGTGGTTAATGTTCCTGAACTATTTAAGTTGGTTTCACCTTTGTTAGGTTTTCTACTGGTGCAATATTTGAGCTATTGTATAGTTATGATAGTAATACACTTGGAGAAAATAAACCTTTTTCACCTTGTAAATTCCGATAGTATTTAAATTTTATATAATTCGCTTTAGCTATTGGTATCTTATAGGGAAAAAATTGTTGCAGTTTATACGACTTATCGTACTTATGTATGAAAATTGATTGAGTATATTCTATAGCAGTAAAAACATATATTTTAATATAAATAAGACTGTTATAAAGTGATAATAAATACAACTTAGTTAATGAGCAGATTATCAATAAGTGGGAATGAATATTAAAAACGTCAAGTTAATTTATTCTGATAGACATATATCTGAGAAAGAAATGAGCATTCGTTTTATATTTATTTTTTCCTCGCCTCGTCTCGTTATCCACTCAGCTTATGAATATATATTAAACCTGTTTCAATGATCACATGGTCTAAGGCATTCCTCCCACAATAGATTACACTGCAGTTGACGAGTGGATCTGGTTTCAGATCTGAGTCATGTGTATTTAGGGTGTTTTTTCTTAAATGGTTTTCCACTCTCCCTCAACACACATGGGGATATACTTTCTCTAAATTCAACTTTACCATCCCCAAAACACATTGGTGTTATTCACAGGCCTAAATATATGCGTACAGCCCACTCTAGCTGTAAGACATCATGCTAAAAGTAAAAAAGTACTGTGTGTCTACGACCATCTTTATAAATTTATAAGCAAGCAAATGCGGGTATATTCAACTTAATATTTCCTACTCAAAATCAAACGTTGTTTGGTTTTATCAGTACTACTTTCAGGTTACACGAACATGTTTTACTTAAGTTATTGAGAAAGGGATTAAAGAAGTTGAATTTAGATAAATAATAATATTTACCACCGCGTCTTACTACCCGTTTGGGTTATACGCTTTAAGTGCTAATTACTCTAATGGATTAGGAATTGGGAAGGTTGAATTAGAGGACGTGAACCCGCATTTGCGTGGAGGGAGAGTGGTTAATTATTTAGGAACCCCCCCCACCCCCCTCAGTTCACCCGACCGAGATTCGAACCTCGATCTCTCCGTCCTCAGCAGTAGAGCTCAACACGACAAGCTCGTTAGCCAACTACGCCACCGAGGCAGGTAATTTAGATAAAAAGTACCCACATTTCCACTAAATAATATTGGAAAATTCGTACTTATTACATCAGACAAGTATTTTAACCTTGATCATGGCGTCATAGGCGTCATTTTCGTGTTAAAATAGACTGCCTAACACTATGTGGCCACCGAAGTAGGTAAAGTGGTTAAATAATATTTGTTAGTGGACATACTAGAAAATTCATAAATCGCATCAAACAATTTTTGTACAACGTATTGAAATAAAAACAATTAATTTTCAGTTTGGATTTATTGGGTGTTGCTTACCATTCAACTGCGGTGCTTAGAGCACTCTATATATAGATCTAATATCGCTGCGTTACGCGCGTATTCTAATGAAGGTAGAGTAAACTAGAGTTAATTTATTTTTATTACGGTAGAAAACAAATAGTCGAGTTGGGGGCGAACATAACGAAATGAGCTGATGCTGTAATCTTTCCAAACACAATGTCTATTTAGAATCGCATGATTCTGTATTGTGTTTAAAGATTAACAGTCGAATGCAGTTCCGAGCTCTGTTATTTAACGCCTACGGTGGGGCGATAAAACATTGTGAAGGTAGTGTGTTGGGGATATAATGGGGTGGAGGATAAAGTATACGAACACAATTCTAGTTTTGCATTCAAATCTTTTGAAAATGTTTGTTTATTTCCGTTGTATTTATTTTTTTATATTTTTTATTGATGACGGTATTTTGGTTCGTATTTCATAAAGCCAATAGTGGAATGGAATCTATGCAAATTATTTACAGTAATACATACACAAATACGCTTCGGTGGCCGCATGGTCTTAGGCATCATTATCACAGTTGACAAGACTGCCGATGATGTGGAGATCCAGGTTTGAATCTTGGTCGGTTGGATATAAGGTTTTTTTTATTCAAAATTGTTTCTAGCTCTTTCTGCACGCAAATTAGGATAAACTTCCTTTAAAAATAACCTTCCTCATCAATAAAACCATTATCGTAGTAAATTAAAAAAGAGTATAACATGAAGGTGACCTGGTGGTTTAGGGGTAAGGTGTCAGACATCTGTGGGGGGGTCTGGGGTTCAATCCTCGGTCCCGGCACAGATTTATCTGATTATCAAACCCTTCCTTCACCTCTGACAATACATCTTATGAATGTGGGGAATGCTAGGACACCGCCGTGGTTCGGATTCCACGTTAAACAATAGGTCCTCCATTTCATCTCACAATCACCCTACCTTTACACAATAGCGTATGTGTGCATAGCCCGAAAGGGTAGTAAGACGCGGTGCTAATAATAATAATAGTGTAACATGAACAGTTTGTAAGACACGGTGCACACAAATCAGTTTCATATTAAAGAAAATAAAACCGTTTATTTTATATGATGCATCTTTCATTTCCTAAGAAACCCTAGATCTTTTTTTCTTTTCAACTAGACGTCAGGAAAAAGAAAATTTCTTGCTATCTCAATGGTACAGAATAAAGAAAAACCTATTATTAGAAAAGAGGAAATGCAGAAAGTTCCTTTAAGACCGTTTCGTAATCTAGCATGTTTAATTAAAGTGAGGAATTCTAAAAATTTCCTCTCCCTTTTATGATGAGTTTTCATTATTTAAATTCAAAATACAAAGATAAAATTCATACCGAAGTAAGCTGAAGACTAAAGCTTTAATATGCTAATGTCTTGATGACTGGGAAAATGGTAGCGACAACCTTTGAATAAACATTTACACTATTTTTTAATTCACAATGTTAAGAAACTCTCCCCATCTATGTTTACGATTATGAAAATGTAAATATACCGTTTAAGTTTAATAATTAATATTAAAGCTAGGGTAAGCTATAAATTATATTTATGTGTACTGTATTTAATGTTACCCTTATCTTCTTGAGGTGAAACTTGTTCTAATATTTTACTATAAGTTTATTTTTTTCCTAATTAACTACACATTTACCTGATTTTGGTAGTGGTCACGTGATCCTACGTTTTACTCTTGCATTATACTAAGACGGCCGATGATGTGGAGCTCAAGGTTCGAATCTTGGTCGGGTGTAATGATGGTTGTTATTATAAAATGGTTTTACACTCTCCCTCCTAGAATATGTTTGTACACATCCTATAAGCTATATCCTTTCTAATCCTTAAAACCATTTGGGTTATTAGTACATAAAAGTATATCCCAAACTGTAGTAAGATGCATTGCTAGATTAAAAAAAAGATTAATTTATCTATTAAAAAAAACAATTATCTAAAATAATTATCAGTGGACAAACGGATTAAATTACATGTTCATCTAGACGAGTTCACCGGTGAAGTAAAATACAAAGCTCGTATCATTAAAGAATTTACAATGTGTGTATTTTATTTTATTTATTATAATGTTCTTCTTCATCGCAAATTTATAAACATTACTGATTACATATATTTTCTCCTTGGTTTATTATTAAACGAGGAGATAACATATTGTAAGAAACACGCAGAAATATGTTAATAGTCCTTCTGAGTTTCTCTTGTTCCAATAAGTAAATTTTAGAATCTGATTTTATTTTTACATTTTATTTAATATAGATATTTACCATAAACTCTTGACCTAACTATCGAAATCAACACGCGACTGATTAAATAACTTAAATCTAGAACATACAAAACATTCAGCCCTATGGCCATTAATTTATCACTGGGAAAGTGTAAACTCACATTCCACCAAATATCAACATTTTAGCTATACCTGGATTCGAACCTGGGATCCATATCTAAGTAGACACACACGCTACCAACTGTTATTACGTTTTGTACCTTGAGTATAGTTCACACAGAATGCTAAGATAAGCTATGCTATGCTATGTAATGCTATCCTAAATTTTGCTCAGTTTTGTTTCTTACTCATTGCTAAGATAAGCTAAAGCTATGGTTTCTATTTTTTCTCTTGAATTTACTGTGGTTTCTTCCTGGTCTGCCCCAGTGATGTTATTATTATTACTATTATTTTATTATTATTATTATTATTAGCACCGCGTCTTACTACCCGTTCGGGTTATACGCACTTACGCTAATGTGTAATGGTAGGTTGATTGTGAGATGAAATGGAGGACCTACAGTTTAACGTGGAATCCGAACCACGGTGGAGGCCTGGCATTCCTCACATTCACAATATGTCTTGTCAGAGGTGAAGGAAGGGTTTAGTAATCAGATAAATCTGTGCCGGGACCGAGGATTGAACCCCGGCCGCCAGCAGATATGTCTGACACCTTACCCCTAGACCGCCAGGTCACCCCCAGTGAGGTTAAGTTGTAGAAATCTACAGATATTCTTGTTCGAGCTCAGATGATATTACTGAGGATAGGGAGCTGCTGCTATTAACAACTGATTTGAAAAAGGAAGAAAATGTAGCAGGTGGAGACGTTTTACCTGTTCAATTTAATGATTCCATTTTAATATAAAAACACTTATTAAATATCAAACCTAAGTAAAATATTATTTAAACATACGTGAAATAAATTTAAAACTACAGTTTAAGGCTTCTTTTGGTTACTTTCAGCAATCCAGTATTGCGTCTGTTCTACACGTAGCCCAAGATGTGCTATACGCATGCGCAACGTAGGTTGATTCAAGATTAACCACTATATAACGGCATTGATGATGAATAAAAACACACCATATAACAGAATAATCATAATAGATTAAAGTTGTCCAAATAATAATAATAATAATAATACATTGACGTATTTCCATTAGGGAAATGAAGTAGGATACCGGAAATAATATATTTTCAACCCGAAAATGATCTCTACATCTTTCCCCACTGAAATTTTTTTTAAATCAAAAATCTCCAGCTTTTCCCATGGAATACTGGACCGGAAAATACTGAGGTGTGTAATATTTTCAAAAACCCCTCATTCAGCTAATCTATTGAGATAATGTTTATAATATTACCCTCGTAGAAGAAAGAAATAAAGAAGAAAAGCTATTTATATACTTAATATGACAAAATAATTAGTGGGAAAAGTTAATTTTTTACTCCAAATCACTTTTAAACTTTTTTATATTTTTTATTTTTTGAAAATATTATTAGAACATTCTAGTTTCGAATAATTCAAAAAAAGAATACCGGATACAGCAGTACGATATGTGGTCTGGTTGAAAAATGTTTATCTAAGGGCTGCGGGGTTAAACAGTATTATAAGAGGAGAAACTATCCGAAATCACCCTAATCTCTATCTTTCATCCCGTATTAGTGCTCGAATGGTCTAAGGAGTGATTCTCAAAATATACTGAACTGACGATTACTGGACAGTAGCTCAAATCCCACTAATGTTTACCAAAGGGGAATGCTTTTAAATATTTTCTCACTTTTATTCCGCGCAAATGAAAGTACAATATATATAAATTCAATCTTCCTGATCCTTAACACACTAGTGTAGATATTATACATGCGTGTAGCTATAACGTGTAGTAAGAAGCAGTGCTTGAAGTAAAACAAAAACTAATATACACCAATTTAGCTCCACGTCTAATTACCCATCAGGTATTTTCACAGATTTATATTAATTTAGGAGCAGTGTGAACTCGAGTTAAGTGCAGTGTGCTTGCAGTTTTTTATAGAAAAACTTTATAAATTTAAAAAAATATACCAAATATTGCTCCACTTGATGTAAAGATAATAATTTTATTCACGTATTGATATCAACAGTTGTTGAATATCTCCCATGAGCATAGCGTAATTAGATGAAAAACTTTTTAAAATGAATAGGAATGGTTGTCATTAAATTTCAGGACCACATTGACAGATATTCAACAACTGTTGATATCAATTTGTGAAGAAAATAAAATTATGTTTCTACTGGAGCAATTTTGTATTTATTTTGATAAAAAAAATTGCTATAAAAACTGCAAACTCACTGGACTACGCTAGTATTTTCTGTCATTAATTTAAAGAATGTAGAAATAAGGAAATAATAATAATATTTAGCACCCCGTCTTACTACCCGTTTTGGTTTTACGCTTTAAGTACTAGTTACTCTAATGGATTGGGAATTGGGAAGGTTGAATTAGAGGAAGTGAACCCGTATCTGTGTGGAGCGAGAGTGGAAAATTATTTAGGAAAAACTACCCCCAGTTCACCCGACCGAGATTCGAACCTCGATCTCCTCGTCCTCAGCAGTAGAGCTCAACACGACAATTGCGTTAGCCAACTACGCCACCGAGGCGGGTAATATGGAAATTAATATTTAGATAAATTATAAGGGTAATTTGGAATTTAGGTGCAAGAAAACATTTGTAAAATAAATTGGATTATCTAACTTGGGTTTAATATGGAGTTTTTTCATCACTTGCTAGACCGGCCAAATGTGAATGACTTTTATGTCAGCTTGACCACCGATACGAGATATTGTGTTTACATTTCATGAGAGGAAAGGTTGGTGACATTAAAATAATTTGTGATTTGAACAGAACTTGAAATTATGCAAAAGCGTGTACACATATGAACTATTATAGGTAAGACAAAATATTTAATTAAATAAAAAATAAATTTATTTTTGTTTTAACAATGATACAAAATACTAAAAATCATATTTTTTTATATTAAGTCAAATCATTTGTATATGCATAATGTTTTACGATTCGCATTTATATGAAATTTCGAATTGGAGAATGTAGAACATAATGGTAAGTGACCGCTGGGAAAACCTAAATGCATATTGGAAGATAACATTAAAATAGAACTCATATTAATAGGGTGTAATGAGGTGGACTGGTCGGAATTAGATCTTGATATGTATAGAGTATAGTGAGATTGACTGGATGGAGCTATCTCAATATAGGGATAGCTTATAATGAGGGGGGATTGATAGAACTAGATCAAGACAAGGATAGGGTGTAATTAGTGCGACTGAAGAGAACTAGCTCAAGATAGTGATAGGGATGAAGAGGATTGTATAGAATGAGTTCAAGATAAGGATAGGGTTTAAATAGCTCTATTTGGTAGAGCTAGATCAAGAGAGAGATGGGTGACCTGGCGGTCTAGGGGTAAGGTGTCGGACTTCTATGCTGGCGGCTGGGGTGTAATCCTCGGTCCTGGAAAAGATTTATCTGATTACCAATCCCTTCAGTCACCTCTTACAATACATCTTGTGAATGTGGGGAATGCCAGGCCTCCACCGTGGTTCGGATTCCACGTTAAACTGTAGGTCCTTCATTTCATCTCACAATCACCCTACCATTACACATTAGCGTAAGTGCGTATAACCCGAACGGGTAGTAAGACGCGGTGCTAATAATAATAATGATAATAATAATAAGAGAGGGAAGTGGGTATAATAAGGTATACTGAGTATAACTATCTCAAGATAGGGATAGGGTGTAGCGAGAATGACTGGATACAACTATCTAAAGATAGGGATAAGTTGTAATGAGTTGGACTGGATATAATTAGCTCAATTTAGGGATAGGGCGTAGTGAGATAAAATCATTAGAACTGGCTTAATTTAGTAAGTTCCTCTATGAAATTTCAAATTAATAGTGTCAAAGAATTATTAAGTAATGACTTTGCTACTCACAACTAGAAAATACATTTTTAGTAACTAAAACATTTAAATTTGATCTTATATTTTATGCCTAAAACTCTTGAAATAATATTGATTTCATTGGGTATGTGTATTAAGTTTATACATGCATGGTTGGGCACATAGATAAAGGCATCTTTATCGTCCTGTCTGGTTTGACATTGATGGGGATTTCGATGCTAGAATCACAGATGTGTGGGTTTTTTTTCAAACGTATTTATGATTACTATTCTCCATTGGTGAAGGTATTATAAGTTCTAAATTATTATTATTGATATTATTATTAATATTATCAGCATCGTATCTTACTACCCGTTCGGGTTACACGCATTTTAGCTGGTGTGTAATGGTAGGGTGATTGTGAGATGAAATGGAGGACCTTACAGTTTAACGTGGAATCCGAACCACGGTGGAGGATTGGCATTCTACACATTCTACACGTTCACTATCTGTAATCAATACACATTGTTTCAGATGCGAAGGAAGGGTTTGGAAAAATATCTAAAAGCTAATTTGCTTTATTATAACCCAATAGTTTAAATAAATGCATTAATTCTATATATATATTATTTTTCATTGTATATCTTACTAATAATTATATTATATAATATATATTTTATGTTTTAATAATATGTTTATTAGAAAGATTATATATATATCTCTTTTTACTAGATTTTCTTTTAAAAATAAACTATAAATTATAGATTTTTACATTAAGTCACCAATGTTCCACCCAAATTTGATTGACTTCTTTAAAATAAATGTGATAATAATAATATAATAATATTTAGCACCGCGTCTTACTACCCGTACGGGTTATATGCTTTAAGTACTAATTACTCTAATGGATTAGGAATTTGGTAGGTTGTATTAGAGGAACCCGCATTTGCGTGGAGGGAGAGTGGAAAACCATTTAGGAAAAACCTCCCCCAGTTCACCCGACCAAGATTCGAACCTCGATCTCCCCGTCCTCAACAGTCGAGCTCAACACGACAAGCGCGTTAGCCAACTACGCCACCGAGGCGGGTAAAATAAGTGTAAAAAGGAGCTGTAATCCCTACCTTCTTACAACATTTCTATCCTATTTTTTTAGGAGGGACCTATTATAAAAATCCTTTTTTTAAATTGTATATTGACTTTGTTTTACAATTCTATTATTTTTATTATATAGTTTTCTTTAGCACATTGTCTTACTTGTCATTTGTATTATACGTGTATATACTAGCTATGCTAATAAAATTAGCGTCGTAAATGTTTTATCCATAGGAATTGCACCCGTAGTTACGTGGAAGAAGATTGAAAATCATTTTGTATAAACTATGCTCGTTACACCCGACCGAGATTCGAACTCCAATGGCCCCGTTATAGGCAGTCCCATCAGACAAGACTAGCACCTTTGGTCATGTGACAACTGAAACGGGTATCTCTATGTGTATTGATTATATCTATAAAAAGTGACAGCTGCACGTAAAATGACATTGAGCTTAATGTTAATCTAGTAATTTTATAGTAACTGCTCCCGTGGTCGAATAGCTTAAGGCATCACGCTCGCAAATGACTGGACTGACAATGATGGGAAGATCCAAATTAGATTCCCTGTGATGTATACTGAGGATAGTTTTTTTTCCCCAAATGGCTTTCAACTCTCCCTCCACGCAAAGTCATATATATTTTCTCTTAATTTGACATTCCTAATACTTAATTAATGTAGTTTATTTAAATTATGCTGTACCAATTGTGTAAGGCGTCATTCCCATGTTTGTTAGACTGACGATCAGTGTTTGATTCCCGATCGAGTCTAAGAAGGGTGGGTATTTATTAAATAGTATTTCACTGTCCTTTCACGTGAATGATGTTAGATAACTTATATAATTCTTCCTTGCTCTCTCCTACCCCATTAGACTAATTAATATGTATGTTCATAACTTGAATAGGTGATAAGTAGTAGAGATAAAAATTGAAGATACACAAACATCCAACCCAAATGTATAATAATAAGCAGTTATAAAAAAAAATCTGCTTTCTCCATTTGAAAATTCGATCGAAAATGTATTTTAAAATATTATTTATTGTACTTACTTCGTCTTAAATATTTATGGTTGTGTTGCTGATGATCATAATGATGATGATGATGATGATTTGTATGTAGTTTGTCATGTTGGTGATTCTGCTCCTCAATATATTCCACAGGATGATGTATGCCACTAACACACTCGTAGACAATACCGAATAATACGACACAATAAAATACACTGAACACTTTCCTGTGTTGGTAAAGGTGGCAATCACTTTGGTTACCCCAAGACCACATGACGGAGAATGATGAAAGTAAATTTTATCAGAACATTGATATTTTATAGTAATATTATTACAGTAAGCTACACCCGCAAATTGAAAACCTTTTATTTTATTATGTCTTCATTACTTTACATTTTATTTTCACTTCACTATCAATAATAAATAAAATATGTATTTAATTACAATACATTCACAATGTTCACTTAATTTGATTAAATTATATATGTATATTATCAAATTTAATTTGTTATTAACCTCAACAATCAAAATCGATTAGTAAATTTGCTTACTAACACTATACTAATTATAATAATCACAAGTATACATTACACTAAACGTTATCTGTTTCACATAAAATTAACTGCCCTAAGAAGATCAATTTATATTTTTGTAATATGAAATAATTTTTGTAAAATCTGTCTGTTTTATAGTTAAAAATGTCATATTTTCTTTATTAACATATCTTATAATAATCAATTAAAAATTATTTTGTTTATATTTTTAAAGTAATAATAAAATCAACCAATCACCAAAATACTTAATATAGTTTAAATTTTCTATATTTACATAATTTTAATTGTAGATTTTCTTCAAATATTTTTTTTATATGTATCTTAAATAAAATTATTGTTAAATGTAATTGCGAAATTAATAACGATTTTTAAAATAATTTGGAATGTATTTTACCTTATAAAATCTCTTGTTTTTATCAAGAAAACAAAATTTACCATTTATATTAGAGGATTTTTCGGATTTTTTTTTTTGTTTAAGTCACAGCTGTAAAATTACTGTGGATACATTTTACACAAACTTTCTTCTCTAGGCACAAACACAAAACAAAACACAAAGTAAATCCAAACACACCAGTCACGGTTACGCGCGGGCGACGGATATTTTCTGACGAGAGTTAACGCGACCGACGCTCTCCCGGAAGATAACTGAACTCGGAACCGGAGTAGACGACAACTCTCTCATTATTCTCTCTCTTTCCCCTTCTCTCTCTCTCTTTCCCCTTCTCTCTCTCTCTTTCCCTCTCTCTGTCGCTCTCCTCTTCCTCCTACCACCGACGCTGCTACGCTTGCAGTTGTTCGACTACACCGCCAGGGTCCTCTAGTGGCGTCGTGACGCGTTCTCATTTCCTTTCAAATCAAAGTTGTTGTTTTTTTAAACGAACAATGGTACTAAATATTTTTATATTGTTGTAGTTTTTTTTTCTTGTCATATAATGAAAAATATTTGTAATCAAGGTACAAAATTTAAAAGCTGGAGTTTATATTATTTTTTATTATAAGTACATAGTAAAAAAATGTTCTTTGCTTTATAGACTTTAATTACTCAAAGGAGGATGTGAGGGTTTTTAAGTAAATGTATCCTCATTTAATAGTAGGGAGAGTGGGGTGATATTTTTGAAAATGTATTCCTCACTGTAAACCCCTTCAGTGACCACATGGTCTAACACGCTAATATCGTGTTGGACTAGACTACCAAATGCAGTGTGGTTGGGGTGCGACCTTGGTAAGATGCAATGGAGGTGTTTTTTTTTCCTAAATGGTTTACACTCTTAATCCATGCAAACGTGTGTGCATTTCCTATCAATTAAGACTCCCTAATCACTGAACAATTAGCGTGATTAGTACATAAGCGTACATCCCGAATGGGTAGTAAGACGCAATGCTAAATTTAAAATATAATTTTGGTTATTGTGCTCATCCCGTATTTTAGCTTTTAGTTCCCTCGTGGCTTGCAATCAATGCTGAATTATTCTTAGCTTTATTCTGCACGTCCACCAATGCATGTCATTTATAATATTATAATAATTTTATAGTTTATATAGATATAATCTTATGTTATATAAATAAATGACTAAGTATTTTAATAAATGCATCGCAGTTACGAATCTTTCGACTGTTTTTGCACAATACTCACATTTTAGTTTTATTATTATTATTATTATTATTATTATTATTATTATTATTTAGCACCGCGTCTTACTACCCGTTCGGGTTATACGCACTTACGCTAATGTGTAATGGTAGGGTGATTGTGAAATGGAATGGAGGACCAAAAGTTTAACGTGGAATCCGAACCACGGTGGAGGCCTGGCATTCCTCACATTCACAAGTTGTGATTAATACACGTCTTGTCAAAGGTGAGGGAAGGTTTTGGTAATCAGATAAATCTCTGCCGGGACCGGGGATTGAACCCCGGCCGCCAGCACAGAAGTCTGACACCTTACCCCCTAGACCACCAGGTCACCCACACTTTAGTGGCTTATGCAGGTTTGCTCTAGAATATTGAAAACAACGGTAATACTAGTTTTGAATATCGGATGGATGCACTGGAAAGGTTTTTTTTCCCTTCCTCTATCCCTGCTAGTATTAGAGCAAATTATAAAAAGAAAACTTCCTTTCATGCCTTCTCCACTAATTAGATTAAATCGATAATATAGTTTCAAATTACAGACATCCCCCCCCCTACTATCATAACAATCCTAAGTTACTAGCCATTGTCGCAAAGAGAATAAGTCATAGCCTATTTTTCTCTTGTTGAATAATGTATTCTATTACAATCGTCAAATATTTAAATACGTGATTTAAATAAAGAATTGAGATTTAATTGTCTTAACAGTTATTGATTCAGTAAATAATAGAGCGTAGCACAGAAATGCAGCGCGTATAATGTTTGTAAATAAATTTAGTCCAGGATGAAACCGGCAGTATCTTGTTGCCAAACAGTCTTATCAGAGAGGTAGCCTTTGGATAATAGTGGTATAGTGGCAATTTAAAACTGACCTCCATAGAAAGGTAGTCTTTGGATACTTGTGGTATAGTCCCAATTTAAAACTGACCTCAATAGAAAGGTAGTCTTTAGGTACTTGAGATAGAGTCACAATTTAAACCGTTCTCTAAGGGAGGTAGCCTTTGAATACTTGTAGTATAGTCACAATTTAAAACTGTTTTACCCGTGAGGCAGCTCTCGAATACTCTAGGTATAGTCACATATATTTAATCCCGTCGTACCAGTGAGGCAGCTGTCTAATAATCGAGGTATAGTCACAATTTAAAACCGTCCTCTCATATAGGTAGCGTTTGGATACTCGTGGTATAGTCACTATTTAAAACTGAACTCGATAGCTAGTTAGTCTTTGGATACTCGTGGTATAGTCACGATTTAAAATTGTCTCACCAGGGAGACAGATCTCATATATTCGGTTTATTTTAAAATTTAAAATACATATTATTAAAGAATTGTAATGTAAAAATTAAATGTACTACTAAAAATATTTTTTTATAATATGAATACGAGCGTTTATATTAGGTAATTGAGCTTTTGTCATTAGAAAATTGAGGATGTGCTCTTCATAGATGTGTTGAATAAAATCTCCTTAATGACTTACACTATCCCAGGAGCTATTATATATTGAATATGATATCAATATGTTGACGGGTGACCTGATGGTCTAGGAAATGGTGTCAGACTTCTGTGCTGGCGACCGGGGTTCAATCCTCGGTCCCGGCACAGATTTATCTGATTACTAAACCCTTCCTTCACCTCTGACAAGACATCTTGTGAATGTGGGGAGTGCCAGGCCTCCACCATGGTTCGGATTCCACGTTAAGCTGTAGGTCCTTTCTCATCTCACAATCACCCTACCATTACACATTAGCGTAAGTGCGTATAACCCAAACGGGTAGTAAGACGCGGTGCTAGTAATAATAATAATAATAATAATAATAATATGTTGACTGTTGAACTAACAATTAAAAAAATCGATAAGATTTATAAACCACTCATTAGTAGACCAAGGTACTGAACACCTCAAATGATATTAAATAAAACATATTTGTTAGATTTTGTAAAAATATTAAATCCCTTCCCAAATAATTGAAAAGTTCCTGATTCGATTTTACATATAAAAGTGAATAGTATAAAACAATTATATTAAATCAAAGTTCTAGGGTTACATAATGTTATAAATACTATTTAATATTTAGTATATATATTATAAAAATTAAATATAGTATTTAAAAATGAGAATTCATTTTGTGAAAACTAAGGTATGGAATATTGAAAAAAGTATAAAAATACAGTGCCATAAAGGATTGATGTTTAATTTAAACTTTTTTTTACTACTCCGAATGTTGTATCGCATTACATTGATTGGAAACTTTTCAACTTTACAAATCATAGAAAATATATTTTAAATTCAAATGTTTCACAGAGGTAAAATAATATTGCACTATATATTATTGAATTTTACCAAAAGCATAACATCAATATTTAAACATTTGATTTGAGAAAAAGTGATAAGTAATTCACAAACAAAATCATCATGTGAAAGTAAATTGTGTGATATTTGTAGTCTATTCATTAAGAATAATTAGTTTAACTAGTAAAAGCCTGATTTATTGAGGTATATAAATAGTAGTATTGTTATTCCATTTCTCGTGACGCCTCAGATAAATGAAGCATTGTGTATATAAAAAAGAAAAAAATAAAATTCAAGATATGGATGAATGTCAACTCAATGATCCTGATAAATTGATCTTTACTATTATTATTATTATTATTATTAGCACCACGTCTTACTACCCGTTCGGGCTATACGCACTTACGCTAATGTGTAATGGTGGGGTGATTGCGAGATGACATGGAGTACCTACAGTTTAACGTGGAATCCGAACCACGGTGGATGTCTGGCATTCCCCACATTCACAAATTGTGATTAATACACGTCTTGTCAGCGTTAAAAAAAGGGTTTGGTAATCAGATAAATCTGTGCCGGGACCGAGGATTGAACCCCGGACCCCAAACACAGAAGTCTGACAACTTACTCCTAAGCCACCAGGTCACCAACATTTTTTAAGAGAATACATCTTAAATAATTTTATGGATTCTAGTTTTAGTTCTAAATTTAGATGTTGTATGGTCGTACAAAAAACGAGATAAAAATTATATCTTATTTAAAAAATTAAGAGTAATCATCTGGAAACTCTTGTTTTGCATATAAATACATTTTGAAATGGATTCGAAATAAAACATGGTTTGGTTGTACATCGTCAGTAACCCTGTATTGTGGTTGTTTGGAGTAAAACACATTTAAAAGGGTTGCATTGATATAAGTCCCTACGTCACTTACTGCGGACCTAATCTGTCAAGATAGCTTGCGAGGAAGGTCAAAGATGGCAGGAAAATGTATTTTTACTTTCGTAATTTATAGAAGGCTTTGATTTTTAATATAACTACGAGCTATTATAAAAATGTTAAATTAAAAATATGTTACGAAAAGACTTTGTAGTTGAATCTCGTGAGAGAACTGGCTCGATAAAGACTTCCTAACCGATGTCTCAACTGAAACCTCCAAAGATTTGAACACAGTACCTTGGGCGTGGCGGTTTACCCTCCAGCAAAAGTACACGATGACCCGATAATCCGCGTGATCCTGAAAATGGGTACAATGATCTCTCTGAATATATATTATTTTTTCAGCCCCAATGGCTCTAAAGCAGAAACATCTATATTCCAAATAGTCCCAATTGATGAGAAATGTGAGGTCCTGCTATTTTGAGATGTCAACGGTTTCATCCTCATGGTTACTAACTCATAATAACAATTAAACTAGACCAGTTCTTTCGCTCACTTCTTTCAACACTGTTATGTCAGTTTTAAACAACCATCTCCAATCTAAGGAAGGGTGATGACATATATATTACTTATATGTTTGACATGCGTTTTAATAGTTTATATGAGTAAGAATTAATGGTTTTGTTATAGCATTTATTCGTACAGTAGTTAAAATCAGAAGTGTTGGAATTTATTATCTACTTCTATTATTTTTATAGTTTTAAATAATAACAAAATATTTTAATAATTTAATTTTTGGTCAAAATAAATAGTAGATTATATTAATACTACTAGATATATGTCTAGTTACAAATTTCTTGGAATTATATCTCAAATCAGAAACATACTTTTTCTTTCGCGGCTTTAATCTATTCTAACAACGCTGCATGCATATCCACCGTAAAACGCAATATTTGAATGCTTTAACAAAGTCTGGTAATGATTAAGGAGTACTTTACTGATAATTACTCTGCCTACTATACTATTTATTATATTTTACCTATTTTGTATGAGATATTTTCATAAACAATCTGTTTTTAGTATACTAGATTCATTCTCGTCATGTAACAAGGATATTAAGATTATACTATAAAAAATATTAAAGTCAAATTTTATATATATACATATATATATTCTAACGGATGATTGAATAACATGTAAAATACAAAATGACCATATTGAAGTCAATTATAATTATTTTTATTTACAGTTAAATCGTAACCATTTGGCTAGTTTAAATTTAAAAAATATTTAAATATGATAGAAAGTATTTATTTTAAATTTAAGAGTTAACTTTTTTTTTATTATCAAATAAAACATTTACTCTGATACATTACTTGAAATGTAACACCTATTATTTTTCAAATAGTAATATTTTGGCATTACTTTTTACCTATAACCCAATATTAACCTATGAAACTTTATGTTACGATCAGTGATTATTTGTTATGCCTCTATTTTTTTAAGATGAGTGAAAGTGGTATTGCTACTAACATCAAGTATTATTGCATCGTATCACATACGGGAATATCGTAGAAAACCAATATCCCTGATCCAATATTCAAAATGGTCGGCTCGTAAGTATTATGAAAGTCTTCTCTAATATGCTTACTTTCATTTCTAATACAAATATAGAATTAACTATATGTCACTATTATATGGATATATATATATATATATATATATTAGTAAAATACTCTTATAATATTCTCTTTCTCTCTAAGAGTAAAGCTATGATTTCTCATTGATGGACATTTCTGTGGTAGATGAGAACGTTTATTTAAGATAAATAGAAGGCATGTCAATATCTAGCTGTCAAAGAATATTAACCTTAATGGTTACTTTTTTTTATCCAAATTACATACTATTTTTTACCTTTAAAATAACTTATAAAGTGCAATTTAAAAAAATATAAAACAATGTACATGATTATAGGTCCAAACCCTATATTTCAAAGAACTACATTTAGGTTATAACTGCTCTTATTGTATTATTTTCTTTGCTTTTTTTAAAAAAAAAGAATACTAATCTTAGAATACACAGAATCATAACCTTACTCATTGTTTAAGTTTCCGAGGTGTTATCTCTTTCTATGTACTAATATAATGAATTGAGAATTTTTAAGAACCAATTTATGAGATAAAACATTTACGCCTAGGGCGTATGAGAAAATACAATAATGCAGAAACCTTTTCCTGATGTAAAATTTCATGATTATTAAAAGGTCATCAAGGCGCGTAGTTTGATGTGGAGTGGTTTTTGTAATGTGGATGGGTAATTAAATTTGTGTACACTCAATTTTTTCTGATAAACCTGAAAAAACAAGATACCTTGGTTGGCAGAAACTTCGATAAGAGTAAAATTAAAAAAAATGTATTTGAAGAAGTAATGGTGTTGGCTAAGAGATTGGATGAATTTTCCTTATAGTATGGTTTGATGGTGAGCTTTTGTTATCGTGACCATTAACATTTAAGTTTATTAATTCTACTGAGCTAATTAATGTCATTATTTTACTATTTAATGATAATATATTATTATTATTATTATTATTATTATTATTATTAGCACCACGTCTTACTACCCGTTCGGGCTATAAGCACTTACACTAATGTGTAATGGTAGGGTGATTGTGAGATGAAATGAAGGACCTACAGTTTAACGTGGAATCCGAACCACGGTGGAGGCCTGGCATTCCCCACATTCACAAGATGTATTGTCAGAGGTGAAGGAAGGGTTTGGTAATCAGATAAATCTGTGCCGGGACCGAGGATTGAACCCCGGCTGCCAGCACATAAGTCCGACAACTTACCCCTAGACCGCCAGGTCATCTTTTACTATATACTTGTCATAATTTGTTTCTGTGATAATTGTGTAACACAGGAATATTAATTTAGTCATTAGCATGTTTAAATATTATTCTATAGGTTCCAGGTTTTATTCTAAAAGATGCGAATATTATAATTTTTGAGATAATTTATTTCCTCAAGCAGTGATACCTTAAGGGGAGGGAATGTGGTTGATACGGTTTGTTCTACCTGTTTTAAAAGCTCTCACTTGTTTATTCATCTGCTGGTAAAATAATTTGATCGGGTAATTAACTTCACGCTAAGTTGTGTTAAATATATATTTCTGAATATAATCATTTCAAATAAATAAAACAAATATTTTAAATATCTAGATACTATTTAAGATTGTATCTGTATCTTACTGGCTCTAATAATCTAATAGGAGAATAACATATTTAAAATAATTAATAATATTTTGAGTCAATAATTACCCTAATCTAGATCTCAGATAGACAAAAGTTGGTAAACTTTTAATAGATGGTCTCGTTAACAACCATCATATTCTTGCTAGATCCTTTTCGTCCACCTAATAGAGGTTTATTTAATTACAGTTGTTTACACTCCCCACAACAATTATCTTTTTGTAAAATTGAAACGTATGAGAAAATTCGTTCTGTCGGAGCTGTGTAACTAGACACGGGTAGATATCAGAGTAAATTTTGTTAATACAACTCTTTAAGTAGAACGGGGCCTCGTTTTAACAGAGCCTGGAATAGAATAGGTTGTACCATGCACCGTAAAGAAATCCCCGTTAATTTATATAAATTACACTTATTACTTGTAAATTATTAAACGAAATAATATACATAGTTATTATAAACCTAATTTAAGAATCTAATAAGATATTATTTTACTAAATATTAAACATAAATTAATAGACATTGTTACAGAAACCCATTGTTGTTTCTGTTTTTTTTTAACTTGCAATTTCACAAAGTTTTATTATTTTAGCGTATCTGTTTATAATTTCAGAAATTTAATGTTTTTTAAAATTAATTAAAATTAAAGTTATAAATGAGTACAGGTCCAAAAACTTTACAATCACAAGTTATTTCGTATCTCACAGAGTTTTGTAGATATTACCTAAGTTGGAAATTTATGGCAACATAAATTACCCCCAAAGTTGTGAGAGTGGACATGAAGCTATTTAAGATGTCTGATTTGCACTCTTATTAAATATTAATAGATAAACATTTGCGTTTGAACTACTACTAGTCAAAATTAATGAGAGATTACTTTATATATATATATATATATAAATAAAGTAATCTCTCATTAATTTTTACTAGTAGTAGTTCAAACGCAAATGTTTATCTATTAATATTTAATAAGAGTGCAAATCAGACATCTTAATTTTAATCTTAATCATGCGGTGGCATATATATATATATGCCACCGCATGATTAAGATTAAAATTAATTAAGATATGTTACATTAAATTTTAAATATTATTGCGATTTAATATTAATTTAAAACATATCTGGTATATTGTGCATTTGATAATTATCAGTGCGAATTTTATTGTACTCAAAAAAAAGCTAATATGCCCATAATATTAATAGTTTGAGGCTTATTTAGTTCAACATAGACTATATTTTTAAATATTCAATTCTACATTTTTACCCGCCTCTATGGCCTAGTTGTCTAACTCGTTTGTCTTGTTGAGCTCGACTGTTGAGGACGGGGAGATCGAGGTTCGATCTCGGTTGGGTTAACTGGGGGTGGTTTTTCCTAAATGGTTTTCCACTCTCCCTCCACGCAAATGCAGGTTCACTTCCTCTAATTCAACCTTCCCAATTCCTAATCCATTAACGTAATTAGTACTTAAAGCGTATAACCCGAACGGGTAGTAAGATAAGGTGCTAAATATAAATATAAATAATACTACATTTCATATAAACTATTAGTACATTTATTATAAATATATTTAAATCAAAATCTAAATGATAAACATAGGTGGGAAAGTAGACTGAACATCAAGGTCGTCTAGTCTTGTTTGAAGCTGATGCCGTAATAATGGCTGAGAATAAAAGTTACTCTCAGAATGCATTGAATCGTTTAAATGTGGTGAGAGGCAAAATGGATCTTCCTATATATATTTCTTAATCAAAGGTGATAGTTTTTGATATTGCCCAATCATGAAAATATGATTGTCAATCATATTTTGTATAAATGGAAGACTGTTAGAACAGATTTATTATTTTGTGTAATTGAGATTAATTTTTTGTGATAATATAAGGAAATGGTGAGATCGCCTGACGTGTAAATGTATTTCAGGGAATAATTGGATGTGTGTTGACTGTAGCTAATAATGAAGTAATATAAAAGAAGTGAAAATGGCTCTAGATAGAAAGAATATTAATGTCAACATTGTTTTATGGATGTGAAGCATGGGTTTGTCAAGATAAACACAAAAAGAAGAAGCATGCACTTGGAATGAGATATTCAAAATATGTCTGTGGGAAAACTCGCATGGTCAGGTTCAGTAATGAATTGGTGCTGACCAAGTGTGGTTTGAAAGGGAATACAGCAGGTCAATGAGAAAGAATTGTCTTAAGATGGATTGGGCATTTTGAGAGGATGAGAGTGGATTGAGTGACGAAGAAAGTATAGGAAGGTAGAGTGTGTGGATCACAAGGGAGGGGTGGACTAAATGTTGTAGATTAATGTGTGACAAAGAGAAACATTAAGAGATTTAAGGTAGGTGACCTGGCGGTCCAGGGGTAAGGTGTCGGACTTCTGTGCTGGCAGCCTAGGTTCGATCCTCGGTCCCGGCACAGATTTATATTATTACCAAACCCTTCCTTCACCTCTGACAAGACATCTTGTGAATGTGAGGAATGCCAGGCCTCCACCGTGGTTCGGATTCCACGTTAAACTGTAGGTCCTCCATTTCATCTCACAATCACCCTACCATTACACATTAGCGTAAGGGCGTATAACCCGAACGGGTAGTAAGACGCAGTGCTAATAATAATAATTTAACTAATAGATTGCGTCTTGCAGGTTTGCAATTTACGGTATAGTGTGATTTTGGTAGNATTACCAAACCCTTCCTTCACCTCTGACAAGACATCTTGTGAATGTGAGGAATGCCAGGCCTCCACCGTGGTTCGGATTCCACGTTAAACTGTAGGTCCTCCATTTCATCTCACAATCACCCTACCATTACACAATAGCGTAAGTGCATATAACCTGTACGGGTAGTAAGACGTGGTGCTAATAATAATAATAAAGAGATTTAAGATTAAAAGAGCATGTATGACTTGGTGTATGGATGTTGTCGAGGAAAAGGGAGTATTCAAGGATATGGAAGTTTGAAGAAATTTTGAGAGTATGGATTAATTACAAAGTTGCTGTTGTGTTCTGAGCTGTATTAACTGTTTCTTACCTACCCCGTAAGTGAACGTCATGTAACAAAATAGTGTGAAAAATCCATTCAAATTGTTTTGTGACGTGTAAAAGTGTATTTTGATTTATACTAAAAAAACTTCCCAAATAAAGCTTTTAAATAGCAAAACTACAGGATGGCTTACCAGCAATTTCCACAACCTGATTCCCCATGGTTCCTTCTCTTTCGCTGGAACGTTTAATGGCATATTGTATCCGGCCCCATGGCGTAGTGGCCAGTACACCTGACTACGGAACTGGGGCTTCGATTCCTGTCTGGTAACTTTGGGTATTTTTAAAGGAGAATAATCCCAAAGGTTACCAGGTTTTGGTAAATTAGTATTATATAATATATGATTTTGTGTACCGAAGGTTATTTTCCATAAACAAAAATTTCCACTCTCCCACATCGTAAATCTAGATAAACTTAATTCAAATTGTCCCCTCTTCATCCATTACACATTAATTTAATTCGTGCATAAGCTGAATAGGTATTAAGACGCAATGATAAAAAAAAAAGTTTTAATCAAATAAATTTACTTGTAATTTTTCACAGAAAAAAGTATTTTAGGCTCAAAATTATTAATCTCCATGCGTATAGTCTGACTTGCTAGTTAGGTAGAGTTCAAAGCTCTAATACCTGAAAGATATTTGATTGTGTTTATTTACTATGTGCCTCTCCATTTGGCTTCGCCTCAATGAGGATAAATGCTCGTTAAATTACACCCACCTTATAAGAGTAAATTTTGGGGATGCCCTGATTTATATTATATATAGGGATTGAACAAAATAAAATGCCTTCACACTCGTCTATTTAATTACTATTAATTTTTCCATCCTACTTTCAAAGTAAAACTTATCATTTTACTCTTATATAAATTGTTGGAAGCCATTTTTATGAAACATATCATGGCGGGATATACTTATACTAATTTTCACCCCTCTTCATCAATCACATTTCGATCAATACATATTTACCTTCATGAATAAATTTTTTGTGTGGGCCCTCGCGTTCTACCATCAAATGTCCATACGAATGTTCTGATGTGATGGAAACAAATATATGTTTATCAAATTAGCTGACATACTAATTAATATGGTTACAAAATATTCCATTGTGAAAACAAAACAAACTTTCTAGAATTGTGGAGAGTTCATCAACAAACCTATGGCTTATAAAGCATTCCGTAAACATTAATATGTTCAGTTTGATTGAACTATTTTCACTATTCCTAAAAACGTTTTAAATAAACTTTGATTTAATCTATCTTTGATATGGTATTTTAAAAAAATTCCTATAATATATATGGAATTTCCAATTTCTGACGATTTTATTTGTTTAACATAGAGGAGGTCCAACAGCTACATAATTTTATAGTAGTGAAATTTGGAAAAATTAAAGAAAAATGAAAATGAAAACTTAACTAATAAGTGTAAATTTGACGAATAATAATAATTATTATTATTATAACCGCGTCTTACTACCCGTTCGGGTTATACGCACTTACGCTAATATGTAATGGAAGGGTGATTGTGAGATTAAATGAAGGACCTACAGTTTAACGTTGGAATCCGAACCACGGTGGAGGCCTGGCATTCCTCACATTCACAAGATGTATTTTCAGAGGTGAAGGAAGGGTTTGGTAATCAGATGAATCTTTGCCGGGACCGAGGATTGAACCCCGCCCGCCAGCATAGAAGTCTGACACCTTACCCCTAGACCACCAGGTCACCAAAAATTTGATGAAGAAACCAACCTAGGAAAAGAGGAAAAATATGGGAAGAACCCAATGAAAAAAGGTGACATTCTCTTCCTTTATTCTTTTTTCTAATTTATTAGTATTAAAAAACACCTTTAAACATTAATTTTTGCTAAAAATTGAGTAATATTTTGATATTGTTACTAATTTTTTACTCATTATTCAGATGATAAAATGTTCGGCCTAGTCAATAATCGCACCCGGGACACCTAGCTCAGTAGACAGACATGCTGCCAATTGTTATAATAATGTGTTGGATTCTGCAGCGATTCCGACATCTTAGCTCTGTCGGTCGTCTGTTAGGATCCCAGGCTTGATTACCAGCATGGCCGAAAATGTATTATTGATGAAAATATAGGTTTCCCATTTCACAAAGATAAATAAGGTCTGGGGACTGGTTGTTTTGCCCATCCTAGCCTTAACGTAGATTATAAGATATATTAACCTACGATAGGCCTAGCAACCGGTAGTGAAAATAAAAACCTGACTGGATGGAAATATGAATGGATGTAAAAAATAAATTACGGTGAAACAAAGCCATCAAAATATGTTTTATTTCATGGATTATTTTTAAGCGTATGATATTACTGACACGAAGGGAAATTATATCCAGTTCATTCGCCTGTATGTAGACTACTCGTCGCTCTGGTGGAACAGAACGTAGACCAGACTACATGTATATAGGTTGTCTACACTTCGTACCAGCAATGAGATGATGTTTAGTGAATATAGAGGTGTGGGCCACATAATTGATTCTTTTTATTATTATTATTTAGCACCGCGTCTTACTACCCGTTCGGGTTATACGCTTTACGTACTAATTACGCTAATGGATTGGGAATTGGGAAGGATGAATTAGAGGAAGTGAACCCGCATTTGCGTGGAGGGAGAGTGGAAAAAACATTTAGGAAAAACCACCCCCAGTTCACCCGACCGAGATTCGAACCTTGATCTCCCCGTCCTCAGCGGTCGGGCTCAACACGACTAGCACGTTAGCCAACTACGCCACCGAAGCGGGTAAACCTAATTGATACTATTGCACCGAACTCTGGTGATCATGTAGATAATTCCTCTTGAGATTAAAAAAAAACCTTAGTTTTAAGGGGGGAATTGAAACCTGGACCCCTAGGTTCGAATCCGGTCGCACTTACCATGACATATTGGCCCCGGATATACTAAGACAAGTAGTTGGCTAACGCGCTTGTCGTGTTGAGCCCGACTGCTGAGGACGGGGAGATCGAGGTTCGAATCTCGGTCGGGTGAACTGGGGGTGGTTTTTACTAAATGGTTTTCCATTCTCCCTCCACGCAAATGCAGGTTCACCTCCTCTAATTCAACCTTCCCAATTCCTAATCCATTAGAGTAATTAGTACTTAAAGCGTATAACCCGAACGGGTAGTAAGACGTGGTGCTAAATATTATTATTATTATTATTATTAAGACAAGTATTGTTAAAATTATAGTAAAGGTACCTAGAATAATATGTATAAGAAAATTGGTTTCCCCTTCTACGTTCACCTACCACGCACTCGGGTAGGGGATTCAGAGATTGAGATTGATGCTTAGAAAAAAAAGGGGGGACGGTAGCAATCGCAAGCACACTCTCCTTTCCTTCCCCCCCCGCCCCCCCCACTCAAACCTCCCCCCATTGCTTCTGTCGAAAAATTGGGTTATAAATTATTTAAAGAGTTTTGGGTTTGTTTAATGAAATGACTTTTTGTTTTATTGTATTTTTTTTATATCGGTAGTTCAATCTGAGTAACCCGATAGAAAATATTGTTTTGCAGAAGAATAAAAATAATAAATAGATCAATAAATAAAAGAAAGTTTTATTTATACGCAAGAGAATGTAAATTGTCTGTATTAAAATATTCTACAAAAATTATACTTTCCATTTTCTAGATTAATACCTGTATATTTTTGATTAAAATAATGCTGTTCATTCAAATAAGTAGGTTATGTACTGTAGTTCCAAGGCTTCTTTGGTGCCGACTGACAGCTCACAGCTGACTTCTGACACAACATTTAGGTATATAACTAAATTTTGACTGTCAGAAGTGACAGCTGCTAAACACATATTTTTGCAGATCATATGGTTCGGAATAGGGATACATAATTTGGTCTGGTAACTTTTCAAAGCTGTCGGCTAAAATCAAAGAAGTCATGGGGCTACTGTATGTTAACCGTAGTTAAAAATAGCTTGTGTGCGCTGGGCCTTATATAATCTTTTAGATTCGTGTGTATGGTATTTTTTTATAAAAATCCTCCAAATTCTTTGCATACTTGTGCTATTACGGTTTATAAAATGAGTTATTTGGTATTATCAGAAGTATTCAAAGTATTTGAAAGAGTTTTGTTCCAATTTGAGTATATAAGTTGATTAATTATCCATAGCTTAGATAAAGAGATTTGTTGTGAGTTTTTATTTGTTTGCTTTTTTGTTTGTTTGTAAATTCAAAATAAACACTAAAACCAGTGAATAGATTTAAACACGTTTATTGCTTAGGTGTTCTTTATTATACTCTCAAAACTGGCATAGGCTTATTTATTCCTTTTAAAACCAAATCATATTTATGTTATTTTTTGTATTCACTCTTAAACTTCGAGGAATGGCGCTGAAAGAATTAAAAATAAGTTGACACCATTGTATGTTTACCAATTCCTACAATGTTCCTATTAATAATATACAAAACATATACTTTAATAAATAATAATATGATTATTGAATTAAATAAATATTTTAATAATACTGTATGTTTATAGATTTTATCTAATTAAAGAAAATAACAATCAAGTTAAGCTGTTACAAAAAACTTAGTTTTAAAATATTATTATTACTAGCACCGCGTCTTACTACCCATTCGGGTTATACGCACTTACGCTAATGTGCAATGGTAGGGTGATTGTGAGATGAAATGAAGGACCTACAGTTTAACGTGGAATCCGAACCACGGTGGATACCTGGCATTCCCCACATTCACAAGATGTATTGTCAGAGGTGAAGGAAGGGTTTGGTAATCAGATAAATCTTTGCTGGGACCGAGGATTGAACCCCGGCCACCAGCATATAAGTCTGAAACCTTACCCCTAGACCACCAGGTCACCTTATTTTTAAATAATCTTTCCTTGAGTTCCTCTTCAATTCGTATTTTTATGCATAGTAACGATCTTACGTGAACAACAACTACAGCAAACTAAAGCTACGTGATATAACTTGCTATGTAGACGGACACAAGGTGGAAATAAGCCAGAGGTGTGATATGACAGTTGAAACCGTTGCATATTCACAGTTAAAGCACCCTTATCTTATAAAATAAACATTTTTTTAAATGTTTTATGAAATAATACTACTCACGAGGAACTACTTGAGGAATTGTTTGTGGGTATCCGACTTAATTACCTTTAAATAAAAAAAAAATTATAACTGTTGCGAAAATGCGACAGCGCCAGTCATGAAAGCTTAAACCAATCGATAAACTTATTTTCTTCCATCTGTTTTACTTGATCTTCAAATCAAATTACAATCTAAATAGTAATGGTGGGTATCCCAAACGTGTAGTAAGACGTGTTGCTAACAAATAAAAATAGTAAACTAAAAATACAAATTATAATTTGGTTTGATTGGTCGTGTTTATTTAACAAATAAAAACTACACATATTAGACATCTTTATTTTAATTCATCCCAAATATATATAGATAATAGGGCGCCTACACCATAAAGTAGCAAAAGAAATAATCTTATATATAAAATATAATATATATTTGTTTATAAGTGCTGCAGCTTCAATAACAACATACGTTTCATATTATGTACTAGTGAGAAAAAGCCATTTATGGTCAGTCTTATGACTACCGGATAAATATTGCTATCGGTAGGCTAGAGCTAGCGACCCGATAAAGGTTATCAACCACTTTATTATTTTAAGCGTATAATGAACTGAATTTATCTGCCGGATAGATATATGAAGGATACATATATATGTGTATCCAGAAATCGTAAGGTTGGTACTGTTTTTACTGGTGTGGGCACGCGTACAAGCCCTGCTGCTACCACTACAACCTGGCTAGTGGCTACAACACTCAGCATTTGTTTAAAAAAAATGGCTAAACGAGTGTGAGTAAACAGATGGCGTCACGTGGGCGCAGAAGCTAAGATGTCTTGCAAGTAATAATATCGGTGTCTGCCAAAAATTTAGTCAATATTTGGGTACAGCGTTTATAGAATTTTATTTATTTGTACTCACATTTTGATAATTTATACTTATATAAATATTGCTCTACAAATAGCTTGTCAGTTTATATAAAATAATGAATTAAATTTTCTAACTTTATATATACGACTGGGTATATCCTAGGCCTGTGCCTACTAAACACGTGAACCAAGGTTTTAACCTAAAATATATTCTGATAGGGGAAACCTCATGAAAAACAATGCGTCACTATGACAACAACCATTTTAACTTTCAAATAAAAGTTATCATGTACTTAAACTGTCCGTTAAAAATGTGATGTAAAAATATATTTTATCTGTCAGATAAATGTTATCTGAATTTTGACAAATATTTGGTATACAAATCTTGTGCTAACTGTCAGATACCATCCCTATAATCGTGAATGAACTGTGGTTATCAACCTGAATCAATCGACTTAACTTATTGTTGTCACGACATTAAATGGCCCTGAAATAAGAATGTAAAAGTTAAAATATTATATCAGCTATTGGTGACCTTAGAGGCGAAATAAAGGGAACAAGACCAATTATTTTCTTGAGATTATCTATGTTTGCTCGTGTTATTATGAAATTGTCGGTTTGTTTCCAAAATTGAACGAATATATATTTTTTTTTGTTCTCAGTTGATCTTCCGTTTTACTGCTAGAAATACAGTCTAGCTTTTTGTAGAAGGGTGACCTGGTTGTCTAGGGGTAAGGTGTCAGACTTCTGTGCTGGCGGCTGGGGTTCAATCCTCGGTCCCAGCACAGATTTATTTGATTACCAAACCCCTCCCTTCATCTCTGACAATACATCTTGTGAATGTTGGGAATGCCAGGCCTCCCCCGTGGTTCGGATTCCACGTTAAGCTGTAGGTCCTTAATTTCATCTCACAATCACCCTACCATTAAACATTAGCGTAAGTGCGTACAACCCGAACGGGTAGTAAGACGCGGTGCTAATAAAAATATTTTTTGTAGAAGTAATATGGCTAATCTAAATATTAAGTTAATATTTGAGTTACTTAAACCACTTTCTGTAATAAATAAAATGATAGAATATTAGGAAAATTGTAGAGCACAAATAAAAGTATAAACACTAACACATATTTACACACACCTCGATATTTAGATGCTATTATAGTATCTTGCTCATGAACTAGTAGTACTTTTATTTGTACTCTACCATTTTACTTATATTCTTTCATTCTATTCATTAGATTTTCTTTTTGCTAATGCACTTTATTTCTTATTAAACCTCTTTCTATATCCTGTGCTTACGTCAGCATATTTTTATCTTTTATGTGGTGTAGACGTTAGTATGCAAACCATTTTGTGGGTTTTATACTTCTTCTGAGCCCTTTCATGGAGTATTTTTAGAATCTGTCCTTTTCTTTCAAATAAAGTGAGTATTTATAAAATATTAGGTTTTAAATTCTGAGCTTTTGGTCTCCAACATTATCGTCCAGCTCTGCCAAATCCTATTATTGTTTATTATTATTATTATTATTATTAATGTCATAAACAATATCATTTGAAAAATAATGCTGGTCTTTATACCTTTTTGGCATCTATGAGTTTTAAAACTATTTATTTTGACCAATCCCTTACAAAAATAGTAAATTAATCAGAATTATAACTATATCTATAATTAAGTGAATACAACTGATTTAATAATTTAATATTTAAAAATGAAAATCTGAAATGCACTGCATTATAATCACTTCTACAATACAACAATCAATGTCCACACCAAATTGGCAGGGACGAGTATTTTCTTTAAGGTACAGCCCAGCCCTCGATCTTTGATAAATACTAGTGAAGGTTTTCTCTTGCCCGCTCTTTAGTGAATATCCACCTTTACTCAAAGTCTATCAAATATTCTACTAGCTTAGCACAAAATGGTTGGATTATAGAAAATAAATTAAAGCATGCTTGGAGAGTATAAAAAAAATCTTGGGGAAATATTCGTGAGTGTATATGGCCAAGAATTAAATTTAGAGCTCCATCTTTTTGGGACGGAGTCGTGTTAGCGTCATACTCTCAGCTGGCCCAGTCTGACGTTTCCAAGGCTATGGCTTCAATTATTCCCGTCCTGCCAACCTGTCAAATTTACTACCAAAATGTTTTAGCCGCAACGGGAGATCTTATTATTTCTCTGATATGTTTGAGTGTAAAATGAACCATACAGGAAAAAAAGGCTTAGTAGATACTGTATTTGGGATTATTTTAGCTTACTGCTTCATCGTTTTTATTTGGATTAATTTAAAAAATATATATCAACTAAACTCAGAATAAACAGAAGCCATTTTCACATTAGATATCATTAAGTGTGATACTTAATTTAATATCATCTATTTAATCTACTCTGAATCTTTGCTTTACATTTTTTTTAGTAGAAATATATATTTTTTGTGTATTTTTAATTATTGTACATATTACTGTGTGTCCTAATTTCTGCTTTGTCCATCCTGTAACCAATTATATATATATATATANATAAGCAAGCTATGAAAGTATATAATTAAATGAATTCAGCAGCATTTATTTGGGAATAAATTTAGAAAATCATTGTGAAAATTAAACTATAAATAAACGCCCTAAATTCAGAAATCCATATGTTTTATATTTTATGCATTTTGATCAAAAGTTAACTGTTGCCATTATCAAAGTGGTAAAAACTAATAAGTATACTCAAATATAAATCAAATGAGAAAAAATATTATATTCGTTTGTATTTTAGAATATAGAAATATAAGTAACTGGAATCCTAGACTATAAAAAGGATGAGTTACATTTTAGATTAAATAAATCATGCCTTTATAAAAAAAGTTTTTTCTTGTTGACACATGAAGATAAATTAATGTACCAACGATAAATTAAATACAAATATGTATGTTAATTTAAATTACACGTTTCAGTTTGTTAAAGGGAGCAGAGAATTGGACTGTATTTCCAGATAAATTGACAGAGTATACGCACAAGACATCAATAATGTATGCACCCAAGCTATACCTATTCACATCGGAATTGAAAATTCAATCGAGCATATAATCAATATGAGCCTCTACAATACCTTCTCACTTCTATAGCTCATTCGCGATATTTCCGGTCATATCTAGAATATATAAAAATATACCTAGGATCATTTTGATATTATTATTATTATCATTACCACGTCTTACTACCTGTTCGGGTTATACGCACTTAACGCTAATGTGTAATGGCGGGGTGATTGAGAGATGAAATGGAGGACCTACAGTTTAAAGTGGAATCCGAGCCACGGTGGAGGCATGGCATTCCCCATTTCGGTATTAAAACCTCTGGACAAAATATACCGCCATCATTTTGATAAGGTAATAAAACCCGTTTCATTGGCCACGTGGTTTAACTTTCTACTCTCGTGGTAGACTAGACCGCCGTTGACGGGGGGGAAGCGGGGAGGATCAAGTTTCAAATTTAAGTCGGGTGTATTGATGAGGGTGGTTTTTTTTTTCCAAAATAGTTTTCCACGTAAATGTGTGTACACTTCCTGTAAATATGACGCCCCTAATCCCTAAGCCCATTAGCTTAATTATTAGTAATATATAATAGTATGATGACCTAGACGTTTAGTAAGACGCTGTGATTAAAAAATTGACGATGAAGTTATATTTGAGTTGGAAACGGCCTTAATTGAAAGAAATATTTTTTTTTCTGATTATTTTTTAACACTTAGGCTTTCTACCCATTCATGCTATACGTCTAGTGTAATAAATTCCCGAATATGTTGGGTAAATAAACTTGAATTTTGAACACGTGTACCCTCAGTAGCGTTGACATAAAATGTAAAAATATTAGGAAAAATCATCCTTAGCACACCCGATCAGTATATGAACCCTGATCACTCAGACAGTAATAGTCCAGTCCCGGGGTCAGCAAACTTGGAGTAGTGGTGTGTCGTTGAAGGGTCTCTCAGGGTGCCAACAGAACTAAACTCTATTTTTTTACTAGTTAATTACTGAAACAAATTTGAGTTGATCTTGTAAAATGTAAATGTATCATAAATCAAATATATTAAAGAACTGTTTCTTGAACATTTTGTATTTTAATATATATAAGATGAATCATAGTAAATACAAAAGTTATAGATGTGTTTTGAAAAATTTGAGTTCTAAAGATTTTTTTTTTCAAATTTTGAAACAAAAGCATTGAATCATTAAAAAAAAAGCATTATCATTTTTCTTATTAAAATTAATATTCACATCAGTTGTTTTAATTAAAACTAAATATTTGATATTATTTTAATTCAAATCTGTCAACGTGCCATTGAAAATGGTTCCATGTGTCACTATTGAAAGAGTGACCGCTTAGGTCACATGACGATTTAAGTGGCTCATTCCCAAGTTAAGCTGGTTTTCAAACAGTACATAGATACGATCGGCATGTTCAAAATGTCAGCATTAAAATATAAAATACTGGCATTGGTGAACACGTGGGCTAGGATGTCAATATACTGTTATCTTTGTTGAAGATGTAGAGGGCACAAATTACTGATAGGGGATTGGAGTGTATTATTTTGACTAAATTAGCTTACATTCATCCTTTATGTAAATGCTGTTATAGTGATCCATACTATTTTGTTAAAATATGCGTGTATTACGGATGGTTGGTAAGATTTTTCTCAGAAAATTAAATACCTAATTGTAAAAGTAATTACAACTGATCAAAAATATCTTCTCTTGATATATAAACAGAACATATTTGAGATTTAAATGAATACTAAAATATTTATCTTATTGATAAAACTTTCTTTTGTTGGTAGTCTTACAGTCAAAGTAGTTGGTTTCACCATTGGCTGAGTTTGACTGATATGAGGCTTAATACAGGATCATGGGATTAATGTTTTTTTTAAATATTCTATATATGCTATTGTGAGTGCATTTCTTTTAATTTAATCTTTCAATCCTCTCCCTAATACTAACCTGTTAAGGACAACCAGCCACGCAACCAGCCACGCTACCAGCGAGAATGCTTGTGATAAATGGAGCAGCGCACACTTGACTGTAGCGACCAGCTGCCCGCGGCGTCCAATTGGCCAACTAGACAAACCCATCACGTAAAAAGTCGCCGGTGTCTAAGAGTCCACAGCGGTTGGTCGTAAGACCTGGTCGTCCGCCCAGTGCTTGGTGGCTCTGATAATATTAATAACTGTATCAGTGGTAGTGCGGACTATGGCGTTAGGTTATTCTAGTCTGATCTATTATTGACAGAAAAACTTGGATCTACTGTAGGGTTTTTATTTCATAAATATCTTATCTACCCACAATAAAGCAAATTCAGGTGCATTTCTCTTGAAACTCTTATTCTCGGTTATTATTTTATTAATTGTATGTAGTTTTATTATTATTATTTAGCACCGCGTCTTACTACCCGTTCGGGTTATACGCTTTAAGTACTAATTACACTAATGGATAAGGAATTGGGAAGTTTGAATTAGAGGAAGTGAACCCACATTTGCGTGGAGTGAGACTGGAAAACCATTTAGGAAAAAATCACCCCCAGTTAACCTGAACGAGATTCGAGCCTGGATCTCCCCGTCTTTAGCAGTCGGGCTCAACACACCTAGCGCGTTAGCCAACTACGCCACCGAGGCGGGTTTTATGTAGTTAAATATGAAACAGTTTAGTGATATGCCATTAATATATAGTAAACTTAATAATAATGTTGATATTTATGGGGAGGGGGGGTTTATTACGTTAATAGATTAAAAATGATAGAGGTAAACTTTAAAGGATATTCGCACGATATTTTCTTTTGATATATTGATAAACATTTAAGGAAAAATAATTTCTGTTTGGACTCGAACCCAACCTTCGTATCATTGTAAAACCGGATTAAAATTTTACCGATTCAGAATTTTAATAATAAATAAACATATTCTACAACCTCTATATAGAAGTCCAAAGTTATCTTGAATCACGTCTAGTCCACCCCCTTTCAATCATTTCACGAGCATCATTGTTAACAAATATCTTGATGTCCAAAGGGTTTGAATATTGACATTTCCGTTTCTATCATTTCCCCCTTCTGTCCCCGATCTCCCCCATGCTCGGATATAATGCACGCATGGGGTGAGTATACTCCCTCAATATATTATAACCGAAACCCTAAAGCTGCACACATTTTCTCTCTTTTTTTTTTTAACTTTAAAGTGAAAAACCGGGGGTAATCCATGGTTGGCCGAGAAAACTTTAGGATTTTTTGTAAAGTATGAACTCATTATCCGAGTTAACATACTGAACCATTGAAAAAAAAATTATAAATATATTGCATCTATCCGTTTATATATTAATTTTATTTTACAATGTCTTAACTTCTATGCTTGCGGCCGGGGTTCAATTCCTCGGTCCCGGCAAAGATTTATCTGATTACCAAACCCTTCCTTCGCCTCTGACAAGACATCTTGTGAATGTGAGGAATGCCAGGCTTCCACCGTGGTTTGGATTCCACATTAAACTGTAGGTCCTCCATTTCATCTCACAATCACCCTACCATTTACACATTAGCGTAAGTGAGAATAGCCCGAACGGGTAGTAAGACGTGGTGCTAATAATACTAATAATACAATGTCTTAAGTTAATAATAGCTCAAATCTCTGCCTAACTTTAAATCTACGAATGGTACGTTTTGCTCAGTTAGCCTTTAATTAGAATTATGAATATTTTGAATTTGATTATTTTATAGATATTTTCTTTATAAGTAAATAATATTTTGAAAAATTAAATGAATTAAATATATAAATAAATATGAAAATAAATAAAAATTCACTTAACATCTAATTTAAAAAACAAATTACAAAATCACCCTTAAGTTTAAAATAAAATCTCTCTTTTGTGCCCTAAAATAGTTAAAAATTATTTATGTAAAAATAGGTGCTAATAATTTGTAAGAAAATATTCTTATTTCACAGGTAGGTTTGTTTATTCCACTTCATCAACACGATAACCCACTTTGGTCACCGTGTGGTCTAACGCGCTACTCTCACAGTAGACTAGACTGGTGATGACGGAAATATCGTGGTTCGAATCTAACTCCGGTGCATTGAGAGTTGTTTTTTCCCAAAATGATCTTCAACTCTCCCTCTACGCTAATGTGATTACACTACCTTTAATTATAATAATAATATTTACCAGCACGTCTTACTACCCGTTCGGTTTATACGCTTTAAGTACTAATTACTTTTAATGGATTAGGAATTGGGAAGGTTGAATTAGAGGAAGTGAACCCGCATTTGCGTGGAGGGAGAATGGAAAACCATTTAGGAAAAACAGCCCTCAGTTCACCACGACCGAGATTCGAAACTCGATCTCCCCGTCCTCAGCATTCGAGCTCAACACGACAAGCGCGTTAGCCAACTACGCCACCGAGGCGGGTCTTTAATTATAACCTTCATTATTATTTAAACCACTAGCGTTATTTTTAGTACATAAGCTTACAAACCAAACTAGTAAAAAAAATCAACATGTAATAACACAATAGTACAAGATTTTATACCTTACCATCATCATCATTATTTTATATTTATTTTTATCCTTGAGTAGGAGAGTAATAAAAGATAGGAGGGGGGTTTCCCCCCTCATATTTTCCAAAATGGGGAATCTGGTGAGAGTTAACTCCTGTGAAACATGGTGAAGCGCGCATCCACCCCGACATCTTGTTAACAATATTCTCCTCCCTTCATCCCGTGAAAGAGTTCACGCCGTAAAGCGACTTAAAGAGAAGACATTAAGATGTGGTAGAAAGGGAGGTAAGAATATTTCAAGTGTTTTCGCAGTTTAATAGCATTTTTTTTTTTTGCCCAAATAGATCAAATATTGCTCCAGTAGAAATATAGAGTTTAATTTTACACAGGGTGATATCTACATTTTCTTAATTTTCTTAATAGCATTTTATTAGTAAAGTTTTATATTAAGAGAAAATTTTTTCGTAAATTTCTAGGACAACCTTAGACAAATATTCAAGAAATGTTGAGGTTACCACGTGGAGATAATTAAACCCTTATGTTTTTTTTTTGTAGAAATAATATACAAATTTTGATCTAAAAATTCATAAATAATATTCTTATCTACCAAAACCTATTCTGGCTACTTAAAGGGAGTCGCTTACTTTAGCGCTTATACACATTGCAGATTTTCAGAAAATTATTAGTTATTTTATATGGTAGTTTTTATTTCAAAATCTAGTTTTTGAAATAATGTAAATTTTCCATAAATCCAACAAACCATATTTTTACCCTATGAATGTAATAAACAATTAAATTAACGTTGTTATATCTTTTTTTTAACTTTACTTCTAATAGTCATTATCCCTTTCGATAATGTAATAATTATGTTAAATTGTGAGAAAGTATAAGTTCAAAGGAAATGTACTAGCATATGCGTGAGGAGCGATTGAAGAACAATTTAGAAGAGACCATCCTAAATACACTTGACTGGGATTTTAACCCCGAAATTACAATCATCAGCAGTCTAGTCTATTGAAAATGTGGCGCTTTAGACCATTCTATCACTAAATCCGGTAAGGGCTTTCTTGAATTATAACAATATGAAAACTACTAATAATATTATTAATGGAAGAAAATCAATATGTTAATTTACTATGCGTTAACGATATTTTTATTCTAATAAAACGAGTTTTCACTATGCCCATTTATTCAAATTATAAAAACAATTCATTATGACACATGGAGAATAATATTTATTATTCTACCTATTATAAATAATACACTAACATATATAACAAAAGGTTTTTTTATATCTAATCATATTTACTATCCATTTGGAGTCACACATATTGTAATCAATTCTGTCAAGAATATTCTAAGGACTACAGGGTAGATTGGTATAACCCTGCTCTTACTTGTTATGTAACAAGATTAGTGGTCTAATTTATAATGAATGGATTCCAAGGAATTTAATATGGTTATACACAAGTAAATATATAGTCTACATAACCTTTTTAAATATATATATTTATATATTTAGCATCTCTGTGTAGTTTGCACCTATTTTTGTTAAGGCACCCTGTGTATTCATTCCCTGTAAAATATGACCGTGTATGTTTGCAACCATTCTATATTCAAAACATTATTATTGTTCTAAAGAAGCTAAATGTTTGTATTTACAAAATTTGTTCATGCTAATTTCTTTCAAAAATATTTTGAATTTTGGTTTTGTTTTTCCCTGGCAGAATAGGGATATCAGGTCAATGACTATCCTAGTCTAGCCTGACCTAACCTAACCTACCCTAACCTACTAATATTCCTTCATACTGATAGTTCTGAAACAGGATAGATCAAAATAATAGCGTCATATACGTCCTTTTAATGACTTCCATCTGGTAGTATCAAGGCTTTGATTTGCCGACGGGAGAAAAGACTTAGGTTTTATTTTAGGTGAGCGCTATTGGCACATATTTTTCAAAGGCGCTTCCAGCATGGAAGCAACCAACACACCCATACAATTATCACAACGTCTAATTAATTATCCATTAGAGTTTTGCACAGATAAACTAATTACTCTAATTGGTATAATTGAATTTATATAAACTGTACTCCCATTGGCGTGGAGATAGAAGTGGAAAAATCAATTGAAGAACCATGATAAATACACCTGACCAGGATTCGAAGCTCGATCTTCCTATAAACGGCATATCAGTCCATTGCAAAATGACAATTTACTTAAACGATTTAACCACTGAGGCTGGATATCTATTTAATATCAATTTTGTATGCACTTATATACGATTTCCCAATATAAAAGTATAGGTTTTCAGATAAAATAAAGGCTACGTTGTGACGCACAGACTTTCTCCCTCATTTATCTTAAATTAATATACATTTACTTAAAATTAATAAGATTAATGATAATAAATAATAGGTCTATATATGGCTGTAGAAACACTAAAGCAAAGATCATGACTTAAATACCATACACTGTTATTTACTCTATGTCACTAGGAACTAGAAACTAGAAAAAACTTTACAAAAAATGATAAAGAGAAACATCCTTGTCCACCAAATACTATAAGTATCAAATTTATTTTATAAAGCTCGAATTATTATATATATATATATACATGCTTGTATCTTAGAAATTATTAATTTTATAAAAATATACCTCAATTAAAATATGTTTATCTTTTTATTACAACTTTACACCGATAATTTATTTAGTATTCTACATAAATTTTGGAGAAAGTACTTTCAAAAGGATTTTCATAAGAATAGGATGGTAACCATTTTGTTTATAAAAATAAGTTGTGTCTAGATAAAAAAAATGTATCAAAATAGTTAGATGATATTTTGATAAAATTGATTCTTTTTCATTTTGTCCTTCAGTAAACTAAATACCCTTATATCTAGGGTTGGATATCCAATTCCTAAAATCCCTCGTAAGGTCCTCGTGAAAACCCCAGATACCAAGTTTGAACCCAATCAGTAAAATAGTTTTGGCTTGCCCGAGGTATAGACGAAATTTTTTTTTTTTCTCAGTATGTCATGAAACGTCAATATTTATCAAAATCTCTAATTCAATTCTTTTGATGATCACAATACTTTCTCACCAAGGTGACGAGAAAAAAGTAAAAAGATAGGAAAAAATAAAAATTTATTACATTTGTCTTTTTTTTTATTACCTCTGACATTTCTATACAATGTTTCGACTCACTGGGATTGCAATAAAATAAAAAAACAGCAGTATGCATGGAGTCTCACTACATGTGTTCACACGTATTCATATAAATCGATAAATTACTCCATCGCGGGGGTGGGGGGTGGGGAGGGGGTTGTATATATGAGCGCATTTGTATTACTACATGTGTTTTGATTTGTTACTACGTAGTATTGTTTATTGAGATTTATTAGGTAAGAGTTCTATAGGACGAACAGAACTTGCGCATTAAAACGTAAACACGCAAGAGATAACTTATATACGAATGTATATATTTTAGTTAATTTGTTTTTTTCGGTATTCTCAAATGTATTCAAGTCATTGACATATTAGATTTTCTGAAATAATAAAAAGATTTAAAAAAAAAATATATATATATATAGTTGAAACATTGACTTCCATTTTGAAACACATGGAAACGGTAATAAATTTTAAGGGAAACGATCAGTAGGTATGTTTTACATTAAAAAACCATGTAATTATATTAAAATATTTACCAGCCAAATAACTTATATGAATTAATAATATTACTAGAGAAATAGTCTTACACTATACTGAATTGTCGGTTACAAAACGTTCCCGGTTCATATCTGGGTCTGATGCAAGATAATTGGTTTTTAAATCTAATATAATTATAACAATCCTGTTTATACGTTAGGACAGTTGAACTCCAAACAAGCCTACTCAAACAAAACTCTTAGTTGATCCGTTAATAAACTGATGACTAAGATAATGGTGGTTTATGCACATTAATATTGATAGTATATATTATATATTTTTATTATATTTAGCACCGCGTCTTACTACCCGTTTGGCTTATACGCTTTAAGTACTAATTACTCTAATGGACTAGGACTTGTAAAGGTTGAATTAGAGGAAGTGAACCCGCATTTGCGTGGAGGGAGAGTGGAAAACCATTTAGGAAAATCCACCTCCAGTTCACCCGACCGAGATTCGAACCCCTATCTCCCCGTCCTCAGCAGTCGAGCTTCACACGACACGTGCGTTAGCAACAACGCCATCGAGGCGGGTAATATTGATTGTAGTAAATTAAATATACAAAAATATTTATATTTTAAAATAGTAGATTAATCTGGGGATATATCTAATACATTCTATACACAAAATTTAAAAAAGTGCGAAAATAAATTTATATAGGTTTTGATTATTGTTATTACGCGCCGTGTCTTACTACTCATTTGGGTTGTACGCTTAAGTACTAATTACCCTAAAGGGTTAGGAATTGTTAAGGTTTAATATAGATGAAGTGAGCCCACATGTTCATGGAGGCAGAATGGAAAAACATTCACGGAAAACTATCTCCAGTATACCCGAATGAGATTTGAACCACGATCTCCCCGTCCTTGGGAGTTTAGATCAACATGAAACTAGTGCTTTATACAACTAATCTACGTAGTGAGGTTATAAGGGTTTGGGTTAGTTCAACTTAGATACATTTCTGTTATGGTTATTTGAAAAGTTGGTAACTAAATTTAGGGATATAGTAATTATATATATTTTAAAATGAGTATTACATTTATATAATATTAATATTTCTAATTTTTACTACGCGTATTACTACTCGTTCAAGCCATACGACTTTAATATTTCTAAGAAAAAATTGTTTTCAAATTGTCAAAGTTTATATTTCTACTATAAGAGAGGCCCTACATTACTTGACGAAAGAAATTTGGGTGTTCAAAAACAAGATGCTTAGGAAGATATTAATTTGATCTTAAAAGGGATGATTTTATTCGGGAGTAGAGGATATTACATAATGATAAGTTACATACCCTGTACTCATCTCGACACATTGTTGAATAATTCAAGTCTTGTAGATAATGGTGGGCAGAATATACAGTGAAAATGGGAGAATATATGACCGTGTTCATGGTATTGACTGGGTAACCCAATGGAAGGAGACCTTTGGAAGGACTTAGATACATATGGGAGGATAACATTAGGATGAATCTGAACGTTAGAAGATGTAATAAGATATATTAAATATTTATAACACAAGATAGGGATAAGGTGTAATGAGGTAGTCTGGAAATAAATAGCTCCACATATAGAAAGTGTTTAATGAGGTGGACTGGATAGAACAAGCTTAGATAAGGATAGGGTGTAATGAGGTGTAGTGGATAGAACAAGCTTAGATAAGGATAGGGTGCAATGAGGGGGACTGGATAGAACTATCTCAAGATAGGGATATGGTTTAATGAGGTGGACTGGATAGAACTATCTCAAGATAGGGATATGGTGTTAATGAGGTGGACTGGATAAAACTAGCGCTAGATAAGGATAGAGTGTAATGAGATGGGATAGATAGAACTATCTCAAGATAGGGATATGGTTTAATGAGTTGGACTGGATAGAACTATCTCAAGATAGGGATATGGTTTAATGAGGTGGACTGGATAGAACTATCTCAAGATTAGGGATATGGTGAATGAGGTGGACTGGATAAAACTAGCGCTAGATAAGGATAGAGTGTAATGAGATGGGATAGATAGAACTATCTAAAGATAAAGATACGGCTTATTGAAGTGGACCAGACTTCCAACTAGAGAAATAAAATATAATACCTGTAGCTAGTTTTAAACCATTGTTAATTTCATAATAAATCATATATATTAACTTTAAATCTAATATTACAACCTTAAAAAATCGCAGCTCAAACACTATATAAATTAAATTTAAATTAATATCAATATCGATTTAAATCTCTTCCAAAAATTGGAAATTTTAAAAACTCTTCAGTAGGCTATTCCTAATTTAACGGCTATGGTAAATATTTTTTTCAAAAATTTGAGATCTAAGCATAACAAATCTATATATCTAGTTTGAACAAAATCGATCAAACAGTTTAGTATCAATGCTCAGGGGGAGAGAAGTGTTTAGAACAATAATATCCACTATTTTGTGTTAGGGGGCAAATAAACAGTAAAGATTAATCATAATTTCAAGGTTTAAAAATTCTACCGCTTTGATATTTATCTTTCAATAAGATGGTAGTATAAAATCTCTGTGGAATAAAATAATCTGGTTTTCTGAATTAAAGAATAGATTAACTTTTTTCTGTACATAGTTCTAAGTTTCCTAAATGATTTCACTTCTCCCTCAACGTCAATGCAGCTATACATAATTTGAACTCAAACAATTTTATTTCTAAACTATTATTATATCTAAATAAGTTCAAACTGAACGTAGTCTATAGCTAAGAAAAAAAATCATGAAATATTTTGAAAAATATTAATATGGAAATAAATAAGATCACATTAAATTTAAACTATATTTCAAGGAAACGGAAATATATATTACGATCTTCCATTTCCCCACACAAACGAACAACTTTTGAAGAATTAATATTTTGGAATACTATCTTATAAAAGATAGTTATGATTACAATATTAGCTAAGACAATATTCAAATATTTAAAGGCCAAGTTAAACATTATTTATTTATCCCTTTAAAAAAATGATCTAATGAAAAAAAAATAGATTCTTGGAAGGATTAAATTTTTATGGATATCAGCGTGGTTGAGGGACAAGTTTGTAAATATCTACATGAATGGAAGAGGATGTTCCAAACGACACACAGAGGTGTAAGATGTCAAATAATGATGATTATCATGATCATGACTATAATGTTTTATTTATTCTAGTTGTAATTTCCTGTTGTGGTTTCACTATACACGATTATTAATAATATACAAACACCACAATGCATATATTTTTTAAATAAACACAAACGAAAAAAACATTCTTATTTATTGATTCCAGATTAATATTTTCAGTTAAAAAAAATTAGCTCTAAAATATTATTCCTATTAAAATCGGAAGCTAAATATTTTATTTTAAATACTAAAGACAACATAAACGAAATTAAATCACCAACATATATATTTAAAGTGGACAGATTTGTATACGTCCTTACTTAATACAGTTGAACTGGAAAGTATGTATTATAATGTATTCATTAATCAATCAAAAATAGAATTTAAATTTTTTCTAAAGGTTTTATTTTAAATTAAAAATTTTACTTTTATTAAAATATTGAAGTCACTCTTAACATGAAGATTGTAGAGTTAATCTGCATATATATGCTGGGCAGTGCTTTAATAAAAGTTTGTTCCTCTTACATTTGAAGAAGATCTATTTGTTTTTCAAGCTTAAAATTGGATTGATATTCCGTGTTCCCAAATCTTAGTCATTTCAATATATTACTAGTTAAAAAATAACAACTAGAATTCCCTTCATTATGTATATAAATATATCAATTAACTCACACATTATAGAATGAAACAAATGTGATTAAATATATTTATCCAGCCAGTAGTAATTAATGTGTAACTTTTTTATTTCGCTTAAAGAGATTACAAACAAATTAATAATTATTGGGGACGTTAATTTAGAGATTACTTCGAAAAACATATCATTTGACAGGGTTAATAATTTTAAATATTCAGGAACAGTTATAATTAACAATAACGACATTAAAATGAAATTTATTTAAAAAAACATTATTTTACTGGTTGTTCTCTATGGGTTTAAAAGTTGGTCTCTTACGATGAATGATGATGAAAATAAAGTTAGGAATTTAGAAAACAAGGTGCTTATAAATATATTTGGTCGAAAAATGATCAAGCTACTGGAAAGTGAATACGGTTATCCAATAATGAGTAACATACCCTGCAGACGTCACAATACAAAATTAGTATAATTAACTGTTTTTAAGGACGGTGGGAAGGACATAAAGCAATAATAGGAAAATAATGGGAGAGACCTTGGATTGAACACTAGACCCTTAGAACAGAAGTCCGAAACCTTACCCCTAGACCACCAGGTCACCTACAATTATTAACTGAACGAGTTTTAAGACGTGGTGCTAAACATTTAAAAGTGTATTACAATTAACTCTTTAATCAATGCTGTTAATGTATGGGGATGAACATGATATATATAAAAATGTTTTATATATTTTGTGTGATCGTTCTTGTAGCCTTAAGCTAAACAACATCTGCATACGGAACTACAATAACAATAGTTCTAATGTAACATAAATATACTTGAAATATAAAAATATATGTCAATTTTTACTTCTTCATATCAACAGAAAATATCGTTATATTTAAAAAAACGATATTGATATCGAGATTGTGAGGAATTTTTACGTTTTATGTGAAAACGAACAAAACTTTTTTTAAATGTCCTTAAGGGTTTAGTTTAAAATGCATATCTAGAATAATATATAATTTTATTTTTGCAAAAATTCGTTAAAGGTTGATTTACTGATGACAGATTTTTTGAAAACTTGAATTATTTTTTAAATGGCTTTAGCGATTTTGTAAAAAGGTGTATCTTAAGAGTTTTTAACATGACATTGAAATATTTAGAAAAGATCTCCAACGATTTTACGATTTTATAAGATAATATTATTTATATCATATCCTCTGCTTTAAACATGAATCCATTAAATATTATTTAAAAATCACACCTCGATATGAAAATACAAATCGTCCATAGCATAATTATAGTAAACACTATTGAAAATAAATAGTTTAGAAATGTTTTTACTAAGTTACTAACAGAAAGATTGAGATATTATTATCTGCTTAGATATTAGTGCTTCTAACTCAGCTGGAAGTCCATCTTGTAAAACAATTAATGCAACATACAAATGGCTGGTACGCAACTTGCTCTATTTGCAGCTATAGCCAGAACCAATTAGTTAATTTTAATATTTAGCTACCATGAAAAAAGGTAATTAAAATAGATGCAAAACAAATATAAGATTCCATTATTCTGTGACAGAAAAATTGATCCATGTGGTTATTTGAATGTTAATATAAAACTTCTAAATATACTCTCACTTTATTTTTCTTTATTTTTTGGGTACAGGTAAACCCATAGAGATAAAAGTATAGAACCCTTATTAGTGGCGTTGCTGGACTTTTGATTTTTTTTTATTATATTTTAATCTTCAAATCTGATAATATTTAACTGTACCTCCCTCCCTTTGTCAAATTATAATAAAATTCATCTAAGATGGATTATCCCTCAGTGGTGAGTTCAATGAATTAAACCCTTGGGCTCTTCGAAGATGGATTACCTTTTAGAAAATTTTAGAACTAGATTTATGTCTTGATGATCTCAAAAGTGGTTTTACTCACCATCTATATAATCAAATTCTGGTACTTTTCTTTATATTTGACCTTTAAAATCACTATTAAATTAGTGTGATTGAATTAACGATTAATTGGCAAGAGCGTAACACGGCGAAAAAAAGAAATTTTACTCACTAAATTTTTGTTTGTGGATTTGTTGTAGAATGTTTCTCCTCCGTCGAACCCTCCCTTGTCAATATCACTCAAAATGTTTATACCGTCCTCCTTTGAGAATGTGAAATATATTCTATTTTCACTTTTCACTTCAGTGACGAGCTAGATCTATTCAATTGATGCCCTCTGCTGTCAATCTGTTTTCTCTTATGGATACCGTTATAAACATATCGTATTCCTACATTTTTCAGAATAGAGGAAAATTGGATTTCCGACTAGGATACTAGTGTTTTGATATTGTATGTGAATTCTTTGGTTACTGTAGTCTGATTTCTTAGACCTAGGCTTCTAAAGGACTTTTATCTTTCAAGAATACTACTGTATTGTAGGGTTATGAAAGATAAAAGTCATTTTAGTTTGTTATTCGTAATAAAACCGGGGTATAGGTCAGCACCCGGGATTCCTAAATCAAACCTTTGATAAAAAAAAAATTATATTTTATTGTATAGCTGAATGAATCCAAAAATGGATCGCAAACTGGTGAGACGCAATTATTGTAGCTCTCACTTAGAATCCGTGAAGTCTTTGTTGTTGAATAATAAAAAAATATTTTTAGAAGTAAGTCAAAAATGAATAATAAATGTATTTGCATTGGGTAATCACACAAGGTAGCATGCGACAATGTTTTTTATTTGCACACTCACCTACTGCCTCTTTGTGCTACACACACTTTTATATGACTAGATAGTAGAAAATTATTTTGGAAAAAATATCACTATTACCATCATCATAATCAACATGATCATGAACAACTTCCAGCCATGACTAGGTCTATTTGCAGCATAGCCCTCTACAAGATATGTTTTCTCTTCAACACCTTTCTTCCTCCACAAAGAACCAGTTTCTCCTCTTTCCTCCAAAGGTTTCTGTACTCCCTTCAACCACCTATCACTTGGTCTTCTTTTTGGCCTTCTACCTCTATTACAATATCTTCTTTGGTATCTTCTCTTTATCTATTCTCCTCACATGACCGTACCACTTTAGTTATCTCTTCTCCATTCTTTCCTGCACTTGATCCTCTTTAACTATTCCTCTTAAATTCTCGATGTTTCACACTATTCATCTCTGTCACTCCCACAGTAATTTTCAAAAAATTCATTCCATACACTTAAATTCTACTTCCATCCGGCTCCTTTAATACCCACATGTTCGCGGAGTGTGTGAATATTGGTGCATATTACGTCCTGTGGATATCTTCTTTACACGTAATCAACGCATCCTTGCTCCAAATGATACCTCTCTCATTTCTCAATAAAGCTTCTGATTTTCTCCCTCTCTTACAAATTTCTTTTCTGTCTCTTCACATTTTCCTCTATAAAAATTACCAGATATTTAAAACTTCCACCATCTTCTTCTCTTACTGTCACACCAACCGTACACCTTTCTCTCTTCTTTGTTGAAGTCAGTATCCCATTCCACTCTACATTAAAACTCATTCCATACCACTCCACCACTTCAGCCCGCGCATCCAATTGCTTCCGAACTACTTTCTTCTCATCGGCCTATACCATCAGGTTATCCAAAAACAGCATTGCTTTCATGCTTTCCTCATAATTAATAATAATAATATTTAGCACCGCGTCTTACTACCCGTTCGGGTTATACGCTTTAAGTACTAATTACTCTAATGAATTAGGAATTAGGAAGGTTTTAATTAGAGGAAGTGAACCCGCATTTGCGTGGAGGGAGAGTGGAAAACCATTTAGGAAAAACTACCCCCAGTTCACCCGACCGAGATTCGAACCTCGATCTCCCCATCCTCAGCAGTCGAGCTCAACACGACTAGCGCGTTAGCCCACTACGCCACCGAGGCGGGTTTCATCATTATTATTTCTACAACTTTTATTTGTAGGTCTAACAATTTGAGACTTAATCATGTGTTTACGTGATCACCATTGCAATTGATATCAATTTATGAAAATACATTATTCGCATAATTTATTTGTATAAATGTGTTAAATATTTTCTCTTAAGTTAAGTCAAAATGTACATATACATATGTTGTATTATAATTGTCAAATATTTTCATCAACTAAACATTAAGAAAGGTTAATATAAACAGGGGTCTAGAAACACTTAGTTTCTGAGATAGGAGAAGTTTTACAGTTCAATTAATTATCAATCCAACAGAAGAAGTAAAGCAAACAAGACAAAAATTAAAGTTGTAACTTAACCTTTGTTTACGCAAATCCTGTGCTAGTAGTTGACGTTTTAAGAAATGTAATTTTAAATGGATGTGATTAAGTATAAATGTGTACAGTCTAAATATATATATATATATATATATATATATATATAATGTATAGAAAGAATGTATAAAACTTTATATGGACGCTACACACACACACATACACAAACAAACACATGAATATAGATATATATATATATATCTATATTCATGTGTTTGTTTGTGTATGTGTGTGTGTGTGTGTGTGTGTGTGTGTGTGTGTAGCTTCCATATAAAGTTTTATACATTCTTTCTATACACTACAGTTATCAGTGAATTATATATATGCCATTAGTAAAAGGGCTCATGATGCCAAATTAAATGTGATAATAATAATAATAATAAGTGTATTTCATAAATATGGATGATAAGTATTACGACATCATAAAATAAGATGTATAATATTCTTTAGAATCTTGCAATGACCATTACATACATTCTACAAACCCACTACTGGGTTCGGATGGACTGAGAGTGTATTTTATAATATGTTTAACTCTCCAACTCTACACAAATGTGGATAAATTCCTCTGAATACAACATTTTATAATCCTTAGGTTGGTATGTTGGGTACACGAGAGAAGGGAAGTTTCTCTAGTAAAACATTTATTGCCAAAAGTTCTTAAATATTTGCAACATGGCAACATTAGATGATACATTTTTAAAATGGTGATAGAATATTTTCATTAGATTCCAGGATATTCTTTATGAATATTCAAGGACTGTTGAGGTCAATGTGGGGAAAAAAAAATTAGAATCTACGATTTTACTGGAGAAATATTTGATTTATTTCAAAAACAAAAAATGTCATAAAAACGGCAAAAACACTGTGGTTTCAGAGGGCTACCAACACGTCCTATTTTATGCATTAGCGTAGTTAGTAAGAGTTCATAAACGTATAGTTCGAACGAGTAGTGAGACTTTCTGCTTTAAAAACCGAAAAATATTCATCATCGGTCTCATTGATGTGTTTGAAGTTAAAACTGACGCAATATAATTTTTTTTAAATTTTACACAAATAATGTGTTGGTAATAAAAACTAGCAATATATCACATCCCACGTTCCATTTAATAAGATTTTATATTAATAAACTATGAATATTTTTGGTCATAACTGATTATTGAGGTCCCATATGGATTTGACAATTTGTCATTTCGTTTGTCCAACCTGATGTTTGTTTTGAGATGATGTTTAAAAAAATTGGTTAATTTTATTGAAATTTAGCAAGTAAATATTTTGAGCTCATATTAATTATAACAATTTGTCTATTCGTTTCAATATGGTGGATGTTCAAAAGTTATTTCCTTTTTTTAACTAATCTCAAGTGAATTTAGTTAAAAATTACAAGGAATAATTAACCTAGAACTAGTTTTGGTAAATTTTGCATGTATTGTGGAACTCATATCTTAACCACGTAAAAACGTTTCCTTTATATGAATATAATACACTAATAAATATAATATTGGTTATTTTATGTGTAACATGGTCATAAGTAGAAACATAAACCTAAATTTCAATGAAATAATTTAGTATATATTTCATCATGAAATCCTAAGATATTAATCTTAAAACTTGAGTAAAGATAAGAACATGATGTTACTGTGTGAAGTAATAGCATAATTTGAAAAGAGCAGTTAAGTTATAGGGCTTAGAAAAATATTAAAAAATAATATATATAAAATTATATTAAAATATACAAGTTTATATTAAAATAAATAGGTATATAGATATATACCCAATTTTAAAACTAATATGGCTGAAAAACTTAAGTTATTATATTTGGTTACATTTTAAGTGCTCCCAAAATAATTAAGTCGAAAATATTAGTTTGTTAGAAATATCCATAATGTAAGCTCTTCATGGATCAACCATAGTATAATATATTCACAAACCGTTAAAGAGTATACATGAATTTTCGTTCGTAAACGTTCTGAATAAAACTTTGTTAATCCACAAAAAATGTATTTTTTGTTAAGTCGATTCTTGATTAAAATAACATTTACTGAAATTTTTTGTTTGTTTTATATCAACATTAGAATAATTAATTTTAAAGGGAAATTTTAATGTTTTTACCACATAAAAAAATACGTACAAAACACCCTTGATGTTAAGTTTTTTTATGTTTATTTAGAGATATAGTCTAACCTTTGAACATGAAGGGAATAAATTTCCTTCATCTCTTCGTTAGAAATCGTGACCAAAAAAAAAACACACATATGCATACGTATTTTAAAACTCAAGTGAACCTTCCTCTCTGTATCATTAATTATTCTGCAAAAAAAAGGGGGTGGTGGGGAGTTTTCTTGTGGGCTTTGACGTGTGGTGCCGGTTGGGATACGAGAATAGGAGGATGGAGGGGGGGGGGTGTATTTCATAGTGAATAGCACGTTATATGTGGCTGACTTGGGGGAGGTTGGCGTGAATGAGAACAAGTCACTAGTGTGTCTGATGCCTTGTGCAATAACCCGCAAAATGGTTGGAAAAGTCATCCATGGAAGGATGGTTTGAAGTGGTAGGGTGGGGATTTAATAGTAGATGGAACATAGCTTTTCAGCTTTGGCAGAATACAAAAAAATACTATTACACAAGTTGCGTCTGGGGGTTTCGTATTTTATATTTAAACAAATTTAGATTGAGAGAAGAAAAATAGAGTAAAAATAAATAACCAAATATTTTTTTTAAGATTAATATATTATTGGGTTGGTTTAGATAAATTCAATACAAATGATTCTGATGTTATCTGGGTTTATATATTTATAAATATATATATATATATATATATATATATATATATATATGTGTGTGTGTTATAATTAAACATAGATTATTCTATATCCGCCATAAATATATTGGTATATATATATGGGGTTGTTGTGGTTTTATATATACCCATATATATATATATATATATATATATATATATATGTATATATATAAAACAACTACCCCAGAAAATCTTCTCAACTGCAACTTGAATTTGACACCATAGAGATTCAAACCCAGGAATCCACGTAAGGTAAAAAAAGCACCACTTTACTATTTCTATATATATATATATTTAGTGTCCTAGCATTGTTCTTTTATTTATATATATATATATATATCCATAAGAATAATGTTAGGACAATAAATTACATTATATTAAACATTAAATGTTTTGTCCATAATTGAGAATAGAAATCAAAGATTTGTTATACTTCTTTCCTTTGCATGTATCAAGACTTTTGGCCACACTTTTATTTAAACCACGGAAAAAGATGCAATTTACTAAAACCCCTGTTTTGTTTCATCATTATAATTCGCTTATTAAATATAAATTATTAATTATCAAAACAAACAGAATCAAAGATTTCAAGTGTCTACTACCTGAAGGTTGGGTTTTTATTAAGGTTAAGTAATTTTATATTCAACATTTCATAGACAGGTTTAGAATTTAGCTAAACCTATTGGAATAAAAATATTTTCTAAATTTATGTTTTCTAAGTAAATTTTCCACTTTGTAAAACTAATATAATGGTAATATTTATTTAAGAAAATGTGTTTTACTATTTCATCAGGGGTATTAACTTTTGCATTTTGTAAGCTTAAGATAAGTGGTATTAAAATATAAAATTAGTGGTTTGATAAGAAATTTAACTAAAATTCCACCACAAGAGTTTGGCGAGATGATGAGAAAACGACAATGATAAATCACGTGTTTTATAATAACACCCGACTGCGTTCCAGAACATTAAGTTTGGCGGACTAATATATGGCGATGTCTAAGACGATTTGACCATTGGTGTGAGATATTTTGATTCACTTTCATTTGAGATCTTAGCACGTCCACAATTGATAATAATTTATTTAATTTCTTACTGATGTATATAAGTATAATATTTAGGAATGGTAATTACTCAAATGTGTTTGTTCACAATTCCAGGATATTACCGGTGAAATTATTCTTAGCAGTTGTTCTCGTTCTTAAGCAATTTTTTTTAAATTTAAATAAGTACTTATACATTTATGATAACCAAAACACCGGTTCAAGACGTATTACTACGTATATTTATACATATAGCTATGTTAATTTTCCCAATAAATAGCGCTACTTATAACAGTCATAAACCTAAGCTAATGTCATTTTGAAAAGTTGTGAGATATTAATTGTGTGTTTTGATGTCAATTTTGGTGCAGACCTAAATAGATTTAGGTGATTTAATCGTAATTTTAATCGGACGTTAGACTAAGACAAAAAACACCTTATATTTATAATCAATCTATTAATGTATTGATGATTTATGTAATCGGTTAAAACGGTGCACACACATAATCACAATTATCTACACAGAAAGGGGGGCTCATTTGTTTTAACTGAAGTGTGAAAAACATCTTTAGTTCGACATAATTCCCAACATACTAATCGCATGTAATTTTCTATGGTGTCAATTAAAATATGGTATTATTTATTATTAATAATAATAATAATACTAGATAAAATATCACAATGATTCGCATAAACCAAATTTCAAATGTATTGATATAAATGGTTTTCCTACGTAGAAATTGTTTAGTTTCTCAAACAGATAGGATCTGGGAATTACGATTTCCATAAGATCTCTACTGCAATTCAAACTTGGAATGGACTATAATAGACGGTCTATGACAGAGACATCGGGGCTCAAATCACGGTCGGGTATACTGAGGGTGGTTTTAAAAAAAAAACCATCCCAATTTCCCTCCATGAAAATTTGGGTGAATTTACTCTTAATCTAACTTTCCAAACCTTAACGCATAAGGTTAATTAGCAGTCTTCATGGCCTATGCGTATAACCCTAACAAGATTCAGTGCTGAACCAATACTATTAAAATACTTTAATATTACCAAAATACATTATTTATAGCTCCTAAGCTATTTATGAACTAGATATGGTTTTAAGGTGTTAATTTAAAACCAGGTTTGATAGTTCAATTATAATATAAGAATAAATATATTTTAATGTTATTTAAATTGAAATTTGAACTAACTATTTTTTGTCCAGATTAAAATGATTTATTTACTTAATGATTAGTTAAATAAATTTTAGTAATTACATGACATTAATAAGGTAATCATTTCTCTTAGATTACGGTGGGCAGAAGAAGCAGCGCGTAAGGAATCTATAAGCAAGTTTAACGTTCTTGTTTGGCAAATCCAATGTAAGGAAATCATTGGGAAGACCTTGAAGAATATGAGAGGACAGCATTAGAATGGATTTAAAATAGTGTGGCTGTAATGAGGTGGACTGGATAGAACTAGCTTAAGATAAGGTGCAAAGAGGTGGATTAGATATAACTTGCTCAATATCGGTATAGGGCTTAAAGATATTGACTGGATATAACTATATCAAGATATAGTCGGTGACCTGGCAGTCTAGGGGTAAGGTGTCAGACTTCTGTGCTGGGGGTCCGGGGTTCAATCCTCGGTCCCGGCACAGATTTATCTGATTACCAAACCCTTCCTTCACCTCTGACAAGACATCTTGTGAATGTGGGGAATGCCAGGCCTCCACCGTGGTTCGTATTCCACGTTAAACTGTAGGTCCTCCATTTCATCTCACAATCACCCTAACATTACACATTAGCATAAGTGCGTACAACCCGAACGGGTAGTAAGACGCGTTGCTAATAATAATAATAATAATAATAATAATAATAATAAGATAGAAATAGGGTCTAATAAGGATGACTGGATTGAACTAGCACCGAGCGGGATAAGTGGTGTTCTTTTATAACTGCGGCAATACAATTACGAGTTCCCAATGCCATTGAGTAAGTAATCTATTATATAAATTTTTCATTTTGAAGTAACTTGTTTACATCCATTTATATTTACAGCCTGTTGTCTGGACCAGTTTTTTTTATTAAAACCAATATATTTTCCATTACGGGCATGCTAAGCCTTTGATAGCTTTAAATGCCTTTTAATCTAACATAAAACTAGGACAGCCACAACAACCAGTCCTCAGGCGTTAATTTATTGTTGTGTAATTGTAAATCCATATTCTCATCAATTATACATTTTTGGCCATTCGGGGAATTGAACCCTGGTACCCTTAACTCAGTGGGCAAACATGTTACCAACTGAGCTAAGGGGCCAAACTGAAGTACATTTATGTATATTTAAAAGCAATGAAAATGTAGTGTGTTATTATGAATGTAAGCTAAATCTTTTATAAATTACCAATGCACCTAACCAACTAAGATCATAATGAGCAAAGGCTCATCAGTTATCACAATAAACCATATCGTCACCATCGCAAATTTTGAAAAATGACACATGAGCACGGGAACTGAACTAGATACCTTGGATAAGATAGTCAATACTCTACCACAGAGCTCTCTGGGACTCCTCCCGTGATCAAGGTCAATCTTCATTCGTTGTTTAAAATTAAGAGCCTGTGATGGACGCGTGGATATATTCAACTAACAATTAATGAAATACTTGTGCCATCATAAATCTGACTCTTGAGTCACCGGTGACTGTGGTATCTGATCGTGCTAAGCCGTGGTTCCCGGTTTCGATTCCCATGTCAGTGTCATTTTGTCATTAAAAAAAATTGCAAATGCGACATAAGTATTTATGATAATTTTATATTAATTTTATTGCTCTCCATTTTTATTTAGCTTTATAATAAATTATGATTTTCTAACAAAGTTCCAATTTAGGGTTAAAATTTAATATCTTTTTACAAATCTACAACATTTGCATTAGTAGATATATTATATTTTGATTAATATACATAAAATCAAACTTAGTATTATTTAATTTGGAAAAAGGACTAAATTATTACTAAGACACTGTGGATAGGTATTGAACGAATCAGTTAAGTAATCTTGTGTCCTAACCACCTCAGTGGCGTAGTTAGCTAACGCGCTAGTTTTGTGTTGAGCTAGACTGTCAAAGACGGGGAGATCAAGGTTCGAATCACGCTTAGGTGAACTGGGAGTGGTTTTACTGAGTGGTTTTCCACTTTGTCTCCCCTATGATGCGTGTTCACTTCCTCTATATTCATCCTTCCCCATTCCTAACCCATTAGTGTAAGTAATACATAAGCATATAGCCGAAACGGGCAGTAATACGCGGTGCTAAGTATTAACCCTGTTGCCATATTAATTATTTATTTTTAACCTTTGACGTATATGACCGTTAGGGAGATTACCTCAAGGTTCAGTTGGATTATGGAGGTGACCTGGTGCTCTAGGGGTAAGATGCCAGACTTCTGTGCTGGGGGTCCTGGGTTCAATCCTCGGTCCCGGCACAGATTTATCTGATTACCAAACCCTTCCTTCACCTCTGACAAGACATCTTGTGAATGTGAGGAATGCCAGGCCCTCCACCGTGGTTCGGATTCCACGTTAAACTGTAGGTCCTGCATTTCATCTCACAATCACCCTACCATTACACACTAGCGTAAGTGCGTATAACCCGAACGGGTAGTAAGACGCGGTGCTAATAATAATAATAATAGTCACTCTGGTGGAACAGAACATTGCCCAAGGTACACCTATGGAGGTTGTCTAAACGTTGTACCAGCAATGTGATGATTTGATGATAATGAATATGAATGAAGCTGAGGAGCCAGGAGTGAATCTTAAACCAATTTAAACCTAGTCAACCAAACCCTCTTAACCATTGAGAAAAAAACCTATTAAGAGAAACATACCCATAGTACCAGCCGAAAATTTAACTCCCGTGCTCATAGACAGGTGAATTTACTACTACACCACAGGTCCGGTTATTTGATTTAAGTGATGATTGATTTTAAATAATATGTATAGCGATACATGTAAATACAAATCTAGTAATAAAAACAATATTTAATAGCAGTTACGTTATTTTTTTTAGGTTTTTTATATAAAGTTTTTACTCTGACTGTTCTAATAAAATTATATGAGATTTTATTTTTATATCACGCTATCACAAAACTGGGATGACTTATTTGGTCCTGAATGAATATATATCACCAACGGTTCAGTAACGTTGAATTAGATAGTGATGCATCGGTACCAGGAATAAAATGTCTTGTCTCTTAGGAATGTAAGTTCATCTTTAATATGGGAGAAAAGAAGTTCTACGTACCCATCGCAAGGCCCCCCCCCCAACCCCCTCCTTCCTCCCTAACAACAAACTTCACCGCCTTTCAAGATAACATTTACCACTTGAACCTTCAAGAGCACCACAGTTCTATTTAGTGGCACACACCAAGCTCCTCCACTTCCCCTCAAACTCTCCTCAAACTCTCCTCACACAACCCTCTTTTCGACCCGTACAACCTCACATCAACTCGTTCCATAGATATCTCGGTCCCATTCTCCCTTGCCCACACAAACATCACAAAGGAAGTTGTCAACAAAGGGGATTGGCGAGAATATTGAACAATACTTGTGGTTAAAAAAATATGAAAGACTTTGTATAGGAGAAAAAAATAAATTATTAAAATAAAAAGTGTAAAAAAAACCTTAAATTTACTAAACACGATTCTTTTTTTTTATTTACTGTCTCTCACCTACGATAACATGTTTTTTGCCTGTCTGTATGTCTGTCTGTATGTCTGTCTTTATTTATATTTATCTTGGGCTTAAGATGAAACCATTTTACTGATCAGGCTAAAATTTGGTATATTGTGTTTTCGTAAATTTTCCCTAAGGTGTTTTTGTAATAAATTATCCAGCCCTAAATTAAGGGTAGTTCACTGAAGGTCAAAAAGAGAAATTAATCCATCAAAATCATCAAAATTTACTATAAAGATAATGTTTAACACTAAAAACAGAATGGAAACTTTTTAATTTCCATGAAAATGACTTTGAAGGTATACAACTATAGAAGAAATCTCCTATTTAGATCATATCTCTGTAAATATTTAAATTACGAAACAGATTAGAAGAGTGCAGTTGTAGAACTATTAAATATAAATAACATTTGTTTGAAATATATTTTCATAAAATCAATAGTTAATGAGCTACAAGCCAATATATATAATTCAATTTTTTGATAATATAATTAATTTTTATGTGCTCTGCTGGAACTAGATATTCCTCTTTTCCTAATGATTTTTAACAGTGTATGATATTGGATTTATACTCTTTGGGGGAATTTTATGCTCTTTTTACTCTTTTACGACTCCTTGGAAAGAGAAGTATTATAGTTAATAAAAAAAATCAAACTTGAAATTTCTATGAAAATTAATATTCACTTGTCCTAATGTATAGAAATTTAAATGTGGTTTTTATGATGGGAGTCATTTTATCTCTTTACAAGTTCATTACTTGGATTAGGGCCTAAACCCTCTTACCATTTGTGTTCAAACCTAGTATCCATCGTTTTCATAAGATCCACACGATGCATTTATATAACTATATATTTAACCCTACAGTTAAGGGTAGTTGACTGATTTTTATTAAATTAGTTATTTAGTAAATTGTTTAACACTAGAAACTAAATTGTAGTTCCTGTTTCCCCAAGAAAATTACTTTAAGAACACTTAAGAATTGGAAATTTCCAATTTTGGTCATACTATATATGTATCTATTTGAGGTACGATTAATAATTTATTATATTAAAAATGAAGTATATTTAAAATTAGAAATATTTTATTATATTAAAAATATAGTAGAAGTACATTTAAAATTGTAAATATTTTATTATATTAAAAATATAGTAGAAGTACATATAAAATTATAAATATCTTATTATATTAAAAATATAGTAGATTTAAAATTAAAAATATTTTAATACTAGCGTTGTGGCGTTGCCCGTGAGCCATCTACAGACTAAAAATTAAACGTTATCTTTGGAACGTGTTATCTTTCTCTTTTTCCCCCTTTTTGATTTCTTACAGATTTATTTTCCGGGATGGATGCGGCATATTTTTTATCAAAGTTATGTCTGAAACTTAAATATAAACCAGAATAACCATATTTTCTTTAAAAATTTTAAAAGGACCACAATTAAAAATTTTAGAATGTTTTTTTAATTGTTGTTCTTTTATTTTTATTTTAAATACAATCACTCAAGAGGTAACGCAGTTTATGATGTAAATACATACATATTTGAATGTTAAATTCTACGTGGAACATTTCTGAATCTCACATATGAGCTTAAGATAGGTTTTACTTAGCTATGTATTTTTATCAATCCACATTTCAGGTCATAGGGCTTTAAGGCATTAAACTTCCAATATCCGTAAAAATTTAAAAATCAATATGCCTGAGGGGTAAACTATTGGGTTTATCTAAGCACGTCTGCCAAATTTCGGCTTAATGTGTGTCTTGGTTTTGGACTTAAAGTGCCTGGAGACAAACATTATATTTTACCTAGCTCGGTCAGTAGCATTTATGATTTCTGACCTATTGTCCCTGGTTGGTATTCCAGCATGGCTTAAAATGTATGATAAGTAAAATATGGGTTTCTCTTCTAATGGTGATAAATAATTGCCAGACTCTGGATGCCGTGTGCTTATTATATTTAAGATAGTTTATAGTTCATGCGATAAACTAATTAGTCGATCCAGAAAGTACGCATAATATACCTAAACAAAGAAACCAAATAAATCGTACAAAACTCAGCACGGACTTTCTCACTCTATTGTTTAAAAATGGAAATATTTACTCAAAACTCGTAATTAATGTAAAATGAAATACTATATACTAGCGAACCCAAGCACAAATTTAACTATACTTACGTAAAACATTTTTTGAGACGCGATTTTAAATTTTATAATTTTATTTTTAAAGTATGTCCTCATTTGAATGTTTTGACCAATAAAAATTATCAATTTTGGGGCCAAAAGGGTCAACATTTTTTATAAAATTTCAATTTACGATTAATATTTTAATTTTTTTTAGATGTTTCAAATATTCAGGTCATCACATTACTATTCAATTTCTAGTTTTTAAATTTTTACCAGTAAAAATTTAAATATTGACTATTAAGTCTAAATTAAAGGAAATAGATAATCGTTGTAAAAACATTTCTTCTAAAAGGTTAAAGGAAAAATTACAAACTTTTTGAGAGAATTATATTTAATTACTCTACAGCATTAAAAAATTATTACGTTAAGATTTAAGTAGTGTCTCTTTAAAATTAAATCTCACAAAATGATATTGATATATTTGCCAAAATCACATAAATTGTTGTTTTTATAAAAACATCTTTCGAATAAAAGCATTTTATCTTTAAGAGTACTAAAATTTTGCAATAATAAGCTATTTAGTACCTCATATATTTGTGGAGATACGGAAATTTTAATCAAAATCATCAGAACAGATTTTGAGAAAATCGTTTTATTTTTCATTTCTCTTTTTATTAATCTACTCTTAAAATTATTGTTAAACAGACACACGGACATACAGCATTGCAAAAACCACTTTTTATGGTTCACCGGGTAGTTAGACGTTGACACCCATTAACATTTCGGGTTAGATTTATTTACGGTCGCATTTCGAAAAGTTAAAATATATATATACAAATTGCGTAAATCTTGAAATTTATTGGTTTTGTTAAAATATATTTCAATTAAAAGATGTCTAGCTTAAATATACCTACATACTTGCAATGATAAGAAATTTAATATCTTAATGAGTTACGGAGATATGATAAATACTAATAATTTACGCTTAAGACCGGAACCCTCATAGTCATTTTGCCGAAATATTGAGAATAGCCATTTTGTTTATAACATTAATAAATCTTCATAAATTTATTTTAATCAAAATTTTAAGAGCAAATTTTGAGAAAATCGACTTTATATCTTTTTGCCCTTCATTAAAGGAGACAAACAGAATTTCGAAAACCACTTTTTCGGATTCAGGTGGACATGAAACGTCGATATTCATCAAAATCTTGATAATACCTCAGCAACTATTTAATATATTTTTATAAAACCATTGTTTTCAGAGCTATGAACAAAACATATATATATATATATATATATATATATACAAATATATATATATTCATTTAGTACTTTGAAATAAGAAATAGATGGTCCCATTCTTTAGTCGATAAATAAGCCCCACTTTTCTAAATCTTCCTTAAACTTTGAATAGAGTTCATTTATGATATTTGTTTATGTGTTTCTGCAACATTGTAAATTATATAATTTCAGAAATTTTTAGTAAATTCCTCTATTATTAAAACAGAGAGGAATTCTTTTTGGTAAAACATTCCAACTATTTTTAATTGTTTATTTTTCGTTTGCACTGAAGTGTAAAATTTGACTAGTTTACTTATGACAGAACTTATAAAATACAACCACATTGCCAAATTTACCAAGGACAATGGTTACACATAGGCCACGTAGGCTTTTTGAAAAGAGGGATCTCTCATTTCTTCGGGTTCACTCGAATTTCGGAATAAAATATACCTGTCATCAGGCATTCGATTAGGGTGCCCTCTAATTGCAGAATAAGCTTTACTTAGCCTGTGCCCATAATATTAGGAATAAAACTGTAATCCCATTTAACTCCTAGCCCATAAGCTAACAAAATCTAGCTTAACACAACCTAAACTAACCTAACATAACCTAGCATAAATTAAATTAACCTAATGTAACTTAACCTATAACCTAACCAAACCTAACCTCCATTCTACATTTTAAACGAAGTCATTATAAATTTAATTCTTACATTGCAATCCGTGTAAGAGTATTACCAACCTCGGGTGAGTTGTTCCGCAATTCATGTGCACCAATTTCCACACGGTTCTTTTACTAGTGGAGGATGGATACATCACAGTATCACATAGCACAAATATTATGTGTGAATTCTAGCGTTGAAATTATATTATTATTGTTATAAATGAAAAAAAAACCAGATAGGTATTGCTTAGAAAAATCTTCTTTGAGATCAGTTTTATTCTGTATTTAAAATGGATTCCGTGTTGTATTAAATCTGAGTCCCTCATTTTGTGTCATAAAACTTTCCCAATTAAATAATGACGTTTACGCTTGATGTGGAAAGTTGCGTAACATAAATTGGAGTGGGAGGGGGGTCAGTCTTGTAGTCTTCATGGTGTTACGGGGGCAGTGAGGGGGAGCGGAGGAAGTAGAAAAAAAGTTATAAAAAAGCATTATGTGTTCTATGAATGACCCTTAATACTGATTGCTACCTTTCACGCTATATTAGGTGTACACATTTGTATTTTAAAACTTAGTGCTTTACTTCCCTTTTTTTTATACATTTAGAAATAATTTGTTTTTTACCCGCCTCGGTGGCGTAGTTGGCTAATGCGCTAGCCATTTTGAGCCTGACTGCTGAGGACGAGGAGATCAAGGTTCGAATCTCTGGTCGGGTGAACTGGGGTTGGTTTTCCCTAAACTATTTTCCACTCTCCTTCCACGCAAATGCAGGCTTACTTCCTCTAATTCAACCTTCCTAATTCCTAATCCATTAACGTAATTAGTACTTAAAGCGTATAAACCGTATGTTTAGTAAGACGCGGTGCTAAATAATAATAATAAAAATAAATAATAATTTGTTTTTCTAGATTAAAAATAGATTAAAAACCAACGTTGAGCATTAAATTAACTAACATTTTCATTAACTACCTTTTTTAAATTCTAATAAATGCATCAAATTAGTAATTGATATATTTCCAATTGTAAAACCTGAATTTGGTTAACAAATAGATAAATATATTTCTTTTATTATAACTTCCTTTGTATTATATTACAAACCATTCTAATGAAGCTACGCTAATGGGATGCCCGTATCTACGTGGAATAGTAATTTGAAACCATTTGGAGATTGGGAGGGGTGGGGGCATTTGCACATTTTTTTTTACACAAAATTCTCGACCGAACCTACTTTTCATAGTTTATAGTATCCCCATGGCTTATTTGGTGCTGACTGACAGCTCACATCTGAGAGCTGACAGTCAACATTTAGGTATATACCTAAATTTAGACTGCCAGAAGAGACATATACTAAACACATATTTTTGCAGATCATATGGTTCAGCGTAGGGATACATAAATTTGTCTGGTAACTTTCTAAAGCTGTCAGTCAGCACCAAAGAAGCCATGGGGCTACTGTACCTAACCTGACATGGGCTTCTATAATTAGTTGTACACATGTTTACTGGTAATGTCATGATCTGAGCCGTAAGTGTTTTAAATAAAAATATATTAACACACCCAGTATCGTAGTTATCGGTGTGTGAAGGGGGCACCCACCCTAGATGCCATAGCTGGGTGACAGGAAGGAATGACAATATAGCGTAGCGTTGGAAACAAAATATATTTTCTCGTTAACTAAAAGATAGGACTTAATTAAAAATTGATTTTTAATTTTTCGAAACGAAAGAAAAATTAGGATAACTTTTCTTATTTAAATAAATAAATATGCAATTAACTTAGAATAATGTATACATGTTTCATTTAGCCTGTAAGAAATCACGAATTCTCCTACGAACCGTCATTATAGCAAACAGAGGCAGAGAAAACTTTGTTCTGGATGCTTCCTAAACATCTTCTAAATGGAAGGAATCGGCTTTATTTAAACACTAATAAACCCTTGCGAATATTTTGCACTTTCAACCTTCCCTTAAACCCCCCCCTAAAAATTTAGTTTTGTTTTTTTCTTTTTAAAAATAAATACCCAGTGAAGTGTACACACAAGATTGCAAAGAGAGTATTCTTCAATAATTGATGAAAAAATACTATTAGATTTTTCTTTCAACTTAAATTTTAAACATAAAATGTGTTTAAAGTAAAGTGGGTATTTTATGTCATAACTCGATATAAAATCCTATCTACTAATACCTTATTTATCGCACAGATTTATCCGATTACCAAACCATTACTTCACCTCTGACAAGACGTGTATTAATCACAACTTGTGAATGTGGGGAATGTCAGGGCCTTCACCGTTGTTCGGATCCCACGTTAACTTGTAGGTCCTTCATTTAATCTCACTATCACCCTACCATTACACATTAGCGTAAGTGGGTACAACCCAAACGGGTAGTAAGACGCGGTGCTAGTTATAATAATAAACTTATTCATCGCTGTGGACTTTGTATTAGTTGAGAAAAATTTATTTTGGCAAAATAAATTATATAAAGTAATAACACTTCTTGACACGCTGACGGACAAATAATTGGAGTAATTAGCTATATTTGTGTGATCCTTTCCATAGAAGATCTTTCCTTATCCCGATTATAAGAGATGATGGTGATGGTGATGGTGAATAAGAGGTTGTGGACCAAGTGGAAACACTTAAATCTAACATAAGTCTAATTGAATCATTGAGTAGAAATAGGATAACATTTCAAATATGTATTTATTAATAATTAATAAGCCATTGAGAACTGCTATTTGATGTTTTGTTATTAAAAACTTATTGAATAGGACTAAAACTGCCAAATGGTGACCTGTTCTATAAAACTTATAATGTTTTAACTAAACTGTTTTATTGGTTTTTATAGAGAACCAGGTAAACTGGAGAGTTATCCTTTTCAACTCACCAATTAAATTAACCAAACCCTGGTTACCGTTGTAGTAGTTCTTATTTCAGGTAGAATATCCAACGTGCCGGCTAGTAGTTAAACCCAGGATCCCTAGACTCGTAGTAGAGTTCACTGACCACATGTCTGGTAACTACTTCATTGATACATCACTACATTACTAATAATATGTATCTATGCTGGAATACCATCATGACTGAGTTTTATATTCCAATAGTAGCAAAAATATCTGGCATTGCCCAGGGTAGCCTTGTAATAAATTGCGTGGTTACCAGAGGCAAAGTTTTATTTGTTTCGAGAAGAAAGACAAAATCCTAATTTTCTTTAATCTGACTCAATTTTTAATAAATAAAGAAAAAATCATATCTAAATTATAAAATTCTGCCCTTGACGTCCACATGTATGCATATAAGGGGTATTAATTTTAAAATTTCAGCCATCTTGATGAGGTTGATAACGTGCAAAACTTATGACGGATGAACTATTTCTGCATTTTGTTACATTATAATATGAAACGCATGTTGTACAACAAAGAAAACAATACTAATTATGGTAAAAACATGAAAAAAAAATAATAAACGTTTACAACATCCCTTGAGTGGTCCATAGAGATAGGGGTAAGAAAAAAAAGGACTAAGATAAATAAAAGGAAAACACACGAAACCAAAAGGTAAAAAGGTTCAGTCCAGATGTTTTTTTAAATGGATAAGGGAGGATTTATTTTACTTTCTCTCACTGTACCTATTTATCTTCTCTTCTTATTTTATAAAAAAAATAACTGTTCATTTCTTATTATCCTACCCTTCTTACATTGCTTCTATACATCCTTTTTTTAATTATTTTTTTTATCAATCTGAGTTTCGGCTACCGTAACAGTTTTTCACTCATAACGTCTCTGGAGAGGTGTATCGGCATGACCCCAAAGCAGTATCGATCAGTACTCTGCAATCGATCCCTTTTAATGCTCGTAAGCTTCTATCAAAATATTCCGCCAACTAGAGAGTTCCCTGCCTAAACCTCTTTCCCCTCTTTTATACCATTTCTCTCTTTATCCCCAGCCGGAACCCCTCAAACCTCGTCCTCTGAAATTGAGCAGGTTAATCAGACGGTAGAGTTTGTTCGCTGATAGCTCTCTCAAATACGATGGGATACGAGAAAGCACGAACCGGAATTGCTTTTATTGTAATGTACAGGGTAGTTATTCAAGAGCAGACGTATATAGGACATTGCCTGCCTTTATACATCGTAGCAAAGTGATTGAAACATCTAAAACCTAATTACGCATAATTATATTAAATATATTGTGGCAAAACTAATTTTCACAGGAAATGAGATCTTAAAACTCAGATTTAAAAACTATCGATATTATTGTTGCTATTTAAAAAAAATTGCTTCATATCGATTATAGTAACAAGTAAAAAAAAAAAAGTTTAATATTGTCAATTGGCATTAATTATCAAACCCCAAAATATTTGCCTTTCTCAACAGTGTCCACTTTGTGATTTCGAACTAATTAATACCAAATTATTTTATCCGAAAAGATAGAAAATTCTTCAGATTTTTAAGCTTGATTTGAAATGGTATTTTATTTGACAATTCTTTTTATAATTATTTTATATATTTTTAATATATGTTTGTATAAATTTATATTTATATTAGAGAAATCAGATTATTGTCAGAGAAGACACCATTTTAAATCAAACTTGTAAATTGCATAATAAGAATATTTAATTTCTTTATTTCGGTTCATTACTTAAGATTTATATTATAAATTTAATTTTCATACCTTCATTTATATGGTATTTAAAGTAAAATTTATATCTATATTTCTATCTTCAAGATAACTCGATAGCGAAATAATTTAATCACCTCATACCACGTATATCGCTTTTAGATTATTATTTTTCTTCTAAGAGATAGGAGGTATTTCGGAACTCGGATCGTTTTCGGATCGTTTCTTCGATAATCTCATCAAAACGAACTCATTGACATGATTAACAGATTCCTTTAATCTCTGTAGAGGCAAACATCGTTATGAACTTAAGGATAAGGGGTTTTAAGGGTTGAAGATAGGAAAGGGGGTAAGGTTTGGAAGGGGGGGATGATACAAAATAAGAAGGTTAAGACGTTCAGCCAAGCCACCCATACAAAACCGATAAACTTGATGAGCTTCTAGACACCGTGATTACTTTAACGCTGGCTCCATAAACATTCCTTGGATGGTGTGAAGAGGGTAAGTCTTGATAGATCAATAAACCGTGAACAAGTGTGTGTAGGCTAATAATGCATTCATAGCATGTCAGGATTTTGGGAGAATAAGGTGAAGTAAATAATATATATAACGAAGCAAATATGTGCAGGATAGTGGTTGGAATGTCTTGAAGGATATGGATATATTCCCTTGCCAAGGATATAACATTCTTGGTGTATAGTATATCTCGTATTCTCGACATGACGTGTTCGTAAATTATAAGTGAGTAAAAAAAATAGTTATAGTTAGAATATCTCTTAAGAGTGTTACTTATTAATATGGTTATATAATATGTAGACTTTTAAGACAGATTCCCACGTTTATCGTCAAAATAAAACCTGATCAACTGTTTTAGATTAAAAGTAACATCCACATAAGATATACGTTAATGGCGTTAGGTATGAAAACTATTAAAATCTGAGAACTTCAAATATACAGCTGGGCCTCTATATTTCGAAGTCGATGGTTCCATAAAATAACCTATATAAATAAACTATCTTTTCCACACATGATATTGTGTGCTATATTGTATTTAAAGATATTTCCTAATCAATGTACTCATTATAAATGAATATTAGTCCCATTATGGATAAGATCTGTTCATAAAGGTAATAAAAAAAATATGTTGAACATACCTTAAAAATGTGTGGGGTATAGTATTCAAATGGATTTATATTTGTGTGAAAAACTTTTTAATGTCTTGTTGCACAGTAAATATCGATGAGGATTCAGCATAAAAGTGTTAACACACATTATTATTATTATTTTTTATTATTGTTATTATTAGCACCGCGTCTTACTACCCATTAGGATTATACGCACTTACGCTAATATGTATTGTTAGGGTGATTGTGAGATTAGATGGATGACCTACAGTTTAACGTGGAATCCGAACCACGGTGGAGGCCTGGCATTCCTCACATTCACAAGATGTCTCGTCAGAGGTGAAGGAAGGGTTTGGTAATCAGATAAATCTATGCCGGGACCGGGGATTGAGCCCCGGCCGCCAGCATAGAAGTCTGACACCTTACCCCTAGACCGCCAAGGCACCTTCACACATATTAAGTCCGTGTAATACATCGTCAGCAACATTTCCAGGAAATTGAAGACCCCGAAGTATTATGTTTAAACACAGCCACTTCTGGACAGGCGTGAAAGGAGTGTGGTGATCCCTCTTGGCAACCCGTCGGCGTCATCTCTATTTTAATTTTTTCTCACTTGTTTTTTATACCATCGTCACTACGGGGTAAAATCCTGATTCGTCTTGAAAAAATTCGATGTATTTTTTTTTTAGGTATACAGAAAAAGTTTTTTCTATGTAATGTCACGGGATTCACCAAAGACATACATGTAATAATTTCAAAATACGAAAGTTTGATATATGGAGGTCACATTGTATATTTATTTGTATGTGAATTTACATAAAATGGGATACTGTCTTTGCTCTAAACAAATCTTTTGATTCGAATAAAAGAAAATAATAAAATTGATTTTAGATTTTTTTAAATACATTGTTATAGCAATGCAACCAACAATTTGTCATCGTAATTATAATATTAATGATAATGATAAAACTTACTCGAACCTGGCAAAACATAACTGATTGTAGATTTGGTTTTGTTAAAAAAAGCGGTTATATTTATATGTACTCAAGGTGGTGACGATTGAATGGGGAGTATATTAACACACATTTTCGTGTAGAGAGGGTGGCAGATTCTTCATAAAAACTCACTCTCATTACATACTTAAGGAGTGTAAATCCTGAATTTCAAGATATTGGCAGTCGATTCTAAAGTTAGGGTGGCGACATACACTAACCAACAACTTATACTCTGTTTTTTAACAAGTACATACCATCATTATCAAGTGGAAAAACTTGAAATAAAGTTATGTAATGTATATTTAAATAATTTGACTCAATTTTATTAGAAATTAAAAAAAAGTCTGATATAATACCACAAAATGTATGATTAACACAAGCATAACCTAAAATGTTATGATTTATACTTGATGTAGATTTGCACAATAACAACCTGTGACAGAAGAAACTAGTAATATATTTCTTGATAATCCACTGACTATCAACTAAATTATTTTTTTATATTGTCTTCCTATGACCATATCTGTGGTTTCTCTTGACTACAAATCCAGAGGTCTTTAATGAGTTGCCCGGCGCTAAGGCCGATGAGGACAAAAATGTAGTTTTTTTGTTATAAATGTTAATAAAACAATTTTCATATGTATGTCGATTCATGTGATAAGTAGCTCTAAGCATATGTAGATATTGTAATTATATACCTATACAAATAATTTATAAAATAGTTTTAGTCGCCGAATAGTCTAAGGCGTCACTTTAATGTTAGAATTGTCTACTGATGACGGGGAGATCGGAGTTTGAATCCCAGTTAGGTCTACTGAGGGTGGTTTTTCATACTAGGTTTCACTCTCTCTATCTACGCAAATGCTGGTAAACTACCTTTAAAATGCTTCCTTCCTCATCCTTACCACATTATAGTAATGATAAGGATGCCTATAACCTGAATAGCAAGTTACATGTGGTGATAAAAAAAATTGATCTAGCATGTATTAAATTCCAACTTATAATAACAAAATTAAATTAAGAGACAATGGCGGTTTTGTATGCAATCGTAAATACATATAAATATTTTATTACCTAGTGAGCAGAATTTCACTTCAAGTGGAATAAATCACCAAAGAGAATAATAACTGAGAGTCTCTGTGCTGTTTACAGGGTAAGCCAAAAAGCTTCCCTGTCCCCCTATGAATTAATTGAACACTTGAAATATTGGTCATCGTTGTTTATTTTATTTTATTTTTTGGGCTCTTCCTTTGATTTGATCCCGAAATTTAGCTTTAAAAAAATAACAAGATTCATTTCTTTACTAATTGAAGGTTCGTTTTTGAGCTTCTAACACTTGTAATTTTAATTAGGGATCTCCTGTTTGATAGTGAGCTTTAAAAGGTTAGCTTAGAACTGAGATGTGAGAAATTGATTCTCTTTAGAGGGCTTCATAAGGATTTAAGGCAACACTTTACGGTTAGCTCTTTACAGTTCTTGGAAATGATAGAATAAACACCCACTTTAATAATCGAACATTTGAAGAGTATCAGGTGAAATGGGTTACATTTTTGAGCATCCATCCGGAGTAAGATCTCACATTATCTCAGTCGGTAAAGTGTCTTTCTACTGAGTTAAGTGTCCCGGGTTTGATTCCCTGGATTGCCGAATAATTAATCATTGTTCAAATATGGACATACCATTTCACAGTGAAGAATTAATTGTCAGGGACTGTATGTTGTTCCTATGTCCTAGTCTTAAGTTAGACTATAAGGCCTATGAAGCTACGACAGACCTACAGTACCCCCATTGCTTCTTTGGTGCTGACTGACAGCTCACAGCTGACTTTTGACAGTCAACATTTAGATATATACCTAAATTTTGACTGTCAGAAGAGACAGCTGCTAAACACTTTGAGATAAAGTTTTATGGTAAAACAAACAGGCCTTACATCACTGTTTCAACAAAAATGCATAAATCCGATCCAATATAAATTAATTAGATTATACGACGTAGAGGAATTCAACCACATTGAAAGAAAATATATTTTCTATATTATATTTTTCTATCCACTGTCCACGTTTAACTACCCAAACGGAATTTTCACAAAACTAAGTTTGGATGGGTGGTAATGAGTAAGCTAGTACTAGGAGGAAATTGTCCTATATTCGCGTGGAAAAGGAGAAAGAAAACATTTAGAAGAAATTATTTCCATTCCCAAAACGGGTTTCTAAGCCAAACTAATAGCAGAAAATTTTATAAAGTGATTCTGCTCAGGGTGATAGAATTGTTGGTTTGTAAATAGCCTAGTCAAGAGATAAAACCTCACAAAATGAAAGGTCTGATTCAATTTCCATGCAGGGTCAGCCATTTTTATATCACTTGGTAGTGCAACAGCTTGAAGTACGTTGTAGTTTATGTTCAACAGAAAATTGACATCATAATTTAAATGTATACATACACACTACAGATAAGTAAAATAAGTAAATTACAAATAAATATAGTTATGGGTTTAACATGATTTATAAAACAATTATTATTATTATTTTTACAATTTAAAAAATCATTGGGAAGCTCATCATTATGCGTTGTGGTGATATTACCAATTCTTTTTAGAATATGGTAGCATTTCTTCTAAAAATACTTAACTGAGATATTTCCCATTAATATAAATATTCGGATAGTCTGTGCATATAAGAAAATTTGAAAATGAAAAAGTATAATGAATTCACTTTTGATGTGGTGATAAATTTTTAGAAATACTACTGTTTGGATAGTTTTTTAAACGCTATCTAACCTAGTTTTATTATTTTATTTTAGCATCATGTCTTACCACCTGTTCGGGTCATACGCTTAAGCACTAATTACATTAATGGGCTAGGAAATGGGAAGGTTGAATTTATAGGATGTGAACCCACATTTACGTGGAGGGAAAAAGGGAAACTGTTTAAGAAAAACCACTACTCAGTTCACTCGACCGAGACTCGATCCTCGCTAGCTCAACATAACTAGCGTGTTAGCTAACAACGCCACAAAAGCAGGTAGGTTTTTAAACCTAGTAAAGGTTCTGCACGACATTAGAGTGGAAAAGGTTGAGAGAGAGGGGATTTTAGAAAGAATGAGGATTCAAACTCTTAGCTAACTTGAAGGAACGAAGACAATTTTGGGAACTCTAGGAAAGAAGCAGAGAACAAGGCGCATTGTCGGTATGATATAACTGACAATCGGAATAGAACCTGTCATGATACAGAAAACCTAATAATAATAATAATAATAATGTGTTTACGAAGGTAAAGTGATGAAACTAATACACGTGACACTAACGCTTTTGTATACCGATAATCCATCATTGATTAGGTCCCGAGGGTGCTTGATTATTAGACTATTACTTTGATGGGCATCTTAATTTAGTATTTAATAAAGTAGATAAAAAATTAGCTTTAAAAACTGTGTTTTAATAAAAAGGATAATTTATGTAGAGTGTATATATTGTTTCGTATATAATCGTATAGTAGTTTCATTTTAAGATAACCGATAATATCTTAAAATCGAGTAATTTAAAATTGTAGGGTAAAACTTAAAAATTACTTCCTCCCAGTGTGTTCTTGGATTAGGATAGAGTCTAGTATTGTCTGATTTACCGGAAGACTATTGAAATGCTGTAAGATTTTGTTTAATAATTGTTTACCCCTCATATTCCAATCTAATACATAGTTTATTTTTAACTTTATAATTTTCATTCCTAGCACCTCATAATGTTAGTATGACTCATGCTTCTTCTTTATCCATCCTCTTAATTTATTTGTATCAATTTATATAATATTTGCTTTTGTTCGCCATGAGCATTTCGCGATACCTACCATCCACATTGGTCTAATGTTTTCATAAAATAAGAGCCCATGTGTACGAACATGTGCGCCTACAGGCAAGAACTTTAAAATTTAAATTAACTTCCGGGTACTATCTTTAAGCTAACAACATTTCTTTGGGGAAACCCCAGATAGCAAATCTACTAAATACATGGTTATGATTTTCCGTGGAATAATATCGAGAAATATTTTGGAAATAAAACATAGCTCAGAATACCAGACTTACATTAACTTTAAGAGAATTCAATTTTAAATGCTTTGGCAAACACTGTATTATGTATCAATGAGTATTAATATGATGTGTTAGGTGAAAAATCACTTAACAAAGTTAAAAATTCAATTGAACAAGATTTAGTAAGATTAATACAAGTCAGTGCCTTAGGACATAATATGTGATATATATTAAATTAATATTTAACTAAATTAAATAACATATTTAAACCATTAACAAATATATAGCTAATATATATTGCTAAGACCTGATCGGGCCGGAGTCGAGAAGATTTGTACCTCATATCTCTTCCTTTTGTCAATTTTCTTTCACTCCATCGCCCCTTTTCTTTCTCCCCCCTCCCCCCCCCCTTTTCTCTTATACTTAATCGTTTAAATTATATATCTATCTTTTAAATCCTCCTCAGCTTAGTTCTACACATTTAACCACCTTATATCTCATCTCTTTGATTTTCAGTTTGTTTATTCTAGATCATTTCGATTCTCATTTTATATACCTACATTAGATCTATTTCCACTTTAGTTTCCTCACTACACTAGTGGAACACTCATCATCTCCATTATCATGGTAATTATTACAATCTCATACATCTTTAACTTATGTAGCATTCTACCTTTATTACTATAGTATCAAATGATAATGGATAGGGCGTGGTTGAAGCATATGTATTTGTATTATTCTTTGTTCTCTCCTTTCTTTAGTCTTGAGAATGATGCCGTTGTGCATCGAAACATGTCGACGCAATCGTACATCACATGAACGTGAAACCAAGGAACAAGTGATTTCAGCAATGGAATTATTCAATTTTAATACATTTTCTTTCAACATTTAAATACATATTAATTTCATAATACATATTAATAATTCTCTTTAAATGCAAGTATGTTTATAACTTTATTAATTGACAAAGAGTAATTACTTTATATATACTATTTTACTATATCAGATAGAGTTCAGCCAACTCTACGAGCATTAATGTATTAATGTTTTTATTATATTTTGATATTTTTAATATTTGTTAATGGTTTCAATATGTTATTTAATTTTGCCAAATATTAATTTAATATATATCACATATTATGTCCTAAGGCACTGACTTGTATTAATCTTACTAAATCTTGTTCAATTGAATTTTTAACTTTGTTAAATGATTTTTCACCTAACACATCATATTAATACTCATTGATACATAATACAGTGTTTGCCAAAGCATTTAAAATTGAATTCTCCTAAATATAATGTATATTTCGTTCCTTACAAATTTATTAAAATGTTTTTCAAAAATACCAGACTTAGTTTAGGAGTTTAATTTTCCTTTCACCAGCAGAAATTAACCACTATATTCACCTAAGACCAACTAAAGAAGTCTTCACATATGAGGGTGAAATATTCGATGCTTACTAAATTCATCCTCCTAAGATCATCAAAGATTCTTAGGCTGGGTACACACTAGTGAATCGAGCACCGTCACGAGCATCGAACATTAGCCGAAGCTTAACATGTTCACCTATATGAACGAGACTGCGAACGCCTTTGTGAACACAATTTTGTTCGATCGATCGATTCGGTCTTATGCCATACATAAATTAATGGAGTAAAGTTTAGAAGGTTAAACGGATTCACTCTGAGAGGGCTGTGTGCCAACTGTGCGCCACTTACACGCCGCAGATAATCTACAACAGGTAATTTCCATATGAGTAACCTTGTAGGACCATTGCTTTATTCACATAAGAGAGCTGTGCGCCACTGTCACGCTGCAGACAATCTACAACAGGTCATTTCCATATGAATACCCCTTGTAAGATCGTTGCTTTATTCACATAGGAGGGCTGTGCACTAACTATGCAACGACCGTGCTCCAACTGTGGCGTCTTTGACTACGTCAAAAGTGTTCTCCCAGCGTCACGATCCAGCATGAAAGTTGCACAGCCTTGTCTATGTGAATTGAAATCAGAGCACCCTATAGTCGATCATGTGTCTTTTCTCCTACAGTTTGGCTTCTTCCAGCTAATGCGAACTTTCCCTAAGGTTATCTACAACATGACAATGCGTGAGAAACATTACAACATAACCATCGTGCGCAATTATTATGGCCGAAGAAAACTTAATAATGTTGGTACTAATATATATAGTTTGCAAAATAAATAATACGATGATAATATCATAAAAAAAGTTAATTGGAAGGAAATAGCGAAAAAAATGCAATGTCAAAAGTAACTACGGTGACTAAAAGAGTCATAGAATCGTAACGACACAGCTGGGGTACAGTAAGCTCACAGACCTCTCAAAGTGAATTTGCCTTATCTCGAATCATCTTCTCCACTCTCTCTCTCTCTCTCTCTCTCTCTCTCTCTCTCTCTCTCTCTCTCTCTCTCACACACACACACACACACACACACACACACACACACACACACACACACACACATACACCTCAGAAGAAGATTTCACGTCCATCCTCACACACCAGTTGTTCCATACTGTAGCCAATGGAGAAAACAATAAGGATGGATAAGATCGAACGTAATAGGACGCCCGAATATTCGCGACGCGGCCTAACCGCCTGAGAAAACATTCGGTGAACTCCGTGACAAACACGAGATGGAGTTTGTTGCTCTAGCGTGTGCCCTGCTATACACATGAGATCAAAGAGATGAACAAACAAAAGAATCCGAAATTTCTAAAATTGACGCCATCTTTTCTGTCGTGGGTAAGAGTTTCCTCTCATCACTCAGCTCTTTACCTTACCTTTCGAGTGTAAGTCTGTCTGACACACGAGTTACTCGATACAATGACTGATGATAGCTGTGCTTTATTCAATAGCGATATAAAAAAAGGCCGGGTGACGTAAGACGTGTTATCGATATCTGAACCGGTTTTTTTGTGTGTGTGTGTGTGTGTGTGAAAGAAGGTGGGATGGTGCGCGGGGATGAAGACGAAGATGTAGGTAGGATGAGGAATTGATCTCTTGCTGAGTTAGTATTCTAGATGTAAGGCGCATCAACTCTTCGTATGATAAGGAGGGGGGAAAAGAGTGGGCAAAGGATTTCCCAAGGGAGATTCGTATTCCCTACCCTACACCCCCTTTTTTTTCTCACCGTTTCCAAACCCTCTCCATCAAAAAAAAAAAAGCCGCTAAGGCGACTGACTATCACGACAAGTACTAACGTATTACCATAATTCTATTCAAACTCGTCAGAAGAATTGTATACGGGATGATGAAAGGGAGGTAAAAAAAAGAAATAACGTTGAGAAAGAAATGGGATGTAAGAAATTGGTATATCGTTTCCTTCCTTTTCCCAATTTTAATTCCTATTTTTTATAAAAGTAAATAAAGTGAGTGTGATAGAAATAGTAAAGAGTATAAAGGTCTTTTTAAGTTTGTCATTTATTTATGAACCAATTTCAATAGAAAGTATGGTGTTCACGAAAAAAAGGGGGGGGGGGTTTGGCGGGGGAATAGAAAAGGAAGCAAGGGAATAACTTCCCGCCAAACAGTGTTGACAGAGTCTGGTAGGAAAGCAATCACGCCTTCAACAAACGTCACAACGGTTTTTTTTTTACTCTTTTTTTATTCATCTGATACGATATGAGACTTTGTAAATGATGTACTGAAAATGTCGAGAAATATTTGATAGAATGAATAGAACTCTTTGATACCAGATTGAATGTTGTTAAATGTTTTACATTTTTCTCTATAAGTTTATATTGCGTATGTGAGGTTATATTTTATATATGCCTGCCTTAAAACATTAAAAATATAGTTTATTCTTGAGGAAGCTTAATGGTAATTTTAGGATTAATTTTCCTTAAAGGTTTTTGTCACTTTGAAAGATGATCAGATATTGAGGCCTATGATGTTACAGAAATAGTTTTCTTCCAAGATTGGAAATGGAAATTTAGCATTTAAAACATTAAATGCTAAGTTAATGAGTGCTTTCAAAAATAATAGTACACACGCGTACAGTAGCCCCTTGGCTTCTTTGGTACTGACTGACACTTCACAGCTGACAGCTGACAGCTGACACCAGACCAAATTATGTATCCCTACGCCAAACCATATGATCTGCAAAAACATGTATTTAGCAGCTGCCACTTCTGACAGTCAACATTTAGATATATACCTAAATTTTGACGGTCAGAAGTCAGCTGTGAGCTGTCAGTCAGCACCAAAGAAGCCATGGGGCTGCTGTACAACCCTAACGATAAACTTTAAAAAAATGTACAAGTCAAAGCCTTTTAGGTTATGTATTATATTTTTATGAAAATAAATAATAAAGGAATTGTGCTCTAATTTCTGCTTCACTGATAATAATAATCTTGCGTATCTGGACTACATCATTCGTAGACCAGTTTTTGTAAGGATCTGCCAGTACTAATGTAGTGTTTCCCAAAGGTCCCCCGAATGTACTAATCGTACATCCTTTTCACGAAGGCTCTTTACATGTCCCGTTGAGATGAGTATATGGTGATGGTATGAGGGTGTGGAAACTTTTAAACCTAATTTAATAATAAATTAACTAAACCCCGGTGACCAATGGATTAATTCCACTTTCGAAAAAAATACCCAAGGTATCAATCGAGAATGGACCTTTTGTTTGTAGTCAGGTGCACTCACCACTAAACCACGGAGCCGGTTTCATCATTGATTACACAAACTTTTATTTCGACTATTGGCACCACATTCTAAATATGTAAGATCCTATATATTTTATTGCCGTTTGTTTATGATCGTTTTCTCAAAAATGCTGATCACGATCCTCTAGCTAGGATGTTGACATAAGATGAGCAATTGAGTTCTATGACAATAAAATATATATGGTCAATAAAGGACATAAAATTTCTTATTACAGTGAACCGTTTGGAAAAGATTTTTTAAGGTATTGGGAGTATTATCCTACATAGAAATAACTCCAAAATAAAAGGGCTTAACCCTTAAGTAGATCCTACGGTTCCCGTTTTTATTAAATTTAAACTATTAATTCTGTAAACCATAGAGGTTAACCGCATTTGTGACTGAATTGTTTAACACGCTACTCTCGCAGTAGACCAGACTGATGATGATAACGAAGAGAATAAGTTTCGGCACACCTCGGTGGCGTAGTTAGCTGACGCGCTAGTCATGTTGAGCTTGAATGCTGAGGACGGAGAGATCAAGGTTCAAATATCGGTCGGGTGAACCGGGGGTGGTTTTTCTTAAATGGGTTTTCACTCTCCCTTCACGCAAATGCGGGTCCACTTCATCTAAATTTAACGTTCCCAATTTCTAATCCATTAGCGTAATTAGTACTTAAGCTTATAGCCCGAACGGGTACTAAGACCCGGTGCTAAATAAAAAAATAAAGTAATATTTGAATTTAGGTTTGTTATAATAAGGTTGTTTTTTTCCAAAATGATTTCCCTCTCTCTCTCCTATCAAATGTGGGTATACTTCCTTGAAATATAACTTCTTTAATTCCTAAAGCGATAATCGTATTTAGCACATAAACGAATAACCCGAACGCGTAGTAAGACAAGTTGCTACAAAATCAATAGAGCTTTAGCAATATATTAAAAAAATGCTAGTTAAATAAATTTAAAAACGGTGTGATGTTATTAACGTTACTACATTCTAAGACTATTAAGAAATGTAACAGTCTTACCTTGTTGGAATACACTATGGAATCTAATAAGCTGCACCATAGTCGGCCAATGCACGGTGAGCTTGCAAATATTCAGAGTCAAAAAGTACACTAAGTTGTCTGTATTCATTCATGGTAGGGTAATTATGGGCACAATCGAGTAAAAATAATCGAGTAACTCGATTGTGTTGTGTAATCGGGAGTACTTGTTTCTTCCGATATTACTCGAGTAACTTTACTCGGACATTGGTATTCTTTTATTTTCTCTTTTCTTACCAGCTAATTGAGAATCGACCTTATTGTCTGGACCGTTTGCCATGCTATTTCCGTTGAAAAGGCTTATTCCCTTAGAGCTCACTTTTCATCAACAGTTTCTGCTGCCTCGCAAAAATGACCCTTTATGGTTTAAATGATGCGCGTTAATTTTCAATATAAAATACACGCAGATGTAAGGTGCACAATTGAAAAGCACACTAACTAAGCGGTTCACATTTATGATTGTTTTTAAAAGTACTCGATGATTGTTACTAGATTTTTTTACTCAATCGTATTGACGAGTCTAATTATTGTATCTTAATTATTTTGTGAATTATAATTTTTCAATAATAAAATCTGAGTATTTATAATACGAAACTAATTAGAGTAAGTTAAAAAATAAAAAATAAAATTAAAACCTTTTTCTCTTTTAAAAAGGTACAATTATTATCAATTTATTTAACAAGCATGTATAAGGAAAAGTTTATTTCATTAAAAAGAGCTCACAACTTTTTTTTATGAACCACTTTTTAAAACGCATACTTTCAATATTGACTACATGCAACATTAAAAGTGAAAATAAAGGGTTAGGGGTCTCTGTCAGTGTCAACTAACTGCTACAAGTGAGATTGTCGACATGTTATTTGAATAGAATTCCAATGCAAGACGCTCGAGTAATGTTGCCCAACCGATTGTCGTGGGACGATTCGAGTAGATGATTCGCTAAAAATTACACGAGTAATTTTATTCGATTCTTTTTAAAGAGCGATGTACTGGTGGTCTAGGGGCAAGGTGTCAGACTTCTGTGCTGAGGGTCCGGGGCTAAATCCTCGGTCCCGGCACAGATTTATCTAATTACCAAACCCTTCCTTCACCTCTGACAAGAAGTGTATTAATCACAACTTGTGAATGTGGGGAACGCCAGGCCTCCACCGTGGTTCGGATCCCACGTTAAACTGTAGGTCCTCAATTTTCATCTCACAATCACCCTACCGTTACACATTAGCGTAAGTGCGTATAACCCGAACGGGTAGTAAGACGCGATGCTAATAATAATATTTTTTAAAGAGAATTGAGCAATTAATCGAGTGTATCCATCACTATGGAAGGGTATATAAAAGTTACATGTGTCACAACATCCCCCCCCCCCTAACCTCCCGCATTGTGATTTAGTTTACCAATCTAGGCTAGAATCTTTGAGATTAATACCTGTTACTGTTAGTGTCCTTATATAAAACAGTTCGCTTCCTGATCCAGCCTTGATATTACGTATCTAACTATAGTGAACGCCCACAACGCTTCGACTATACTGCGACTATAAAGTCATGATACTCGTGAGGAGGACAGGAGGACAAACTCCCCCTTGTAATACAAGTATTACATCATCTAAGATATTAATCCCAGATTGATCATCAACCAGGGAGTGATAGTATAAAAGACATTATAAGACGTTCCCCTTAATCCAATTCTCCAGTTCTGCCATTTCAGCTATCATCATCGTCATCTTCTTCTTCTTTGGTTTCTTGTTTGTGGCCTGGTCAGTTTGGTAAAATGTCTCCATCTTCCTCTATCCTTTCACAAACCTTCATCCTTTAATTTCTTCCAATCTACTACTTTCACTTGTACAGTTGAGATAGGTGACCTGGTGGTCTAGGGGTAAGGCGTCAGACCTCTATGCTGGCGGCCGGGGTTCAATCCCTGGTCCCGGCACAGATTTATCTGATTGCCAAACCCTTCCTTCACCTCTGACAAGACATCTTGTGAATGTGGGGAATGCCAGGCCTCCACCGTGGTTCGGATTCCACGTTAAACTGTAGGTCCTCCATTTCATCTCACAATCACCCTACCATTACACATTAGCGTAAGTGCGTATAACCGGAACGGTTAGTAAGACGCGGTGCTAATAGTAATAATAACAATAACAGTTGAGATGATAAATTTCATGGTCTATCTATTCATTAATTAGACTTTTCTCTCTCTCTGTTTGCCATCATGTATTAATAGTTTTTAATTTTTTATTTTAGTACCACGTTTACTATCCGTTCGGGTTGCACATTAATTTACTAAATATGCTAATTATTTTAGGTATCATGAAGGTTACATTTTAAATGAAATGTATACGAAATTGCGTGGAGGGGTAATTTAAAAGCCCTTTTTTACAAATCACTATCAGTACACCCGACTGAAATTTGAATATTTATCTCCTATTCATAAGCGGTCTAAGGCAACAGAAGAGGGATATAATAAATTGAACTTAAGCTTACACTTTAAAATTTAGTATAGGTACTTTGAATTTCTTCCTCTCATTACAATTTTGGGTATATTTCCTTGGAAAATAATTGAGAGAAAATACTTATCTTATTTTATATTCAAGGTTTTGTGTTCACTAATCCAAGGGACGTGTCCTTTGTTCAACTAGTTCACCTGATGCCACCATAGATAATAAAATGGTTTATGTCCTTTGATTACAATTCGTGATGATATAATATCTGTGATTGCTCGCCCAGCCGTGAAGGAGGGGTTATCCGATATGATCGTGCTGTCGTAGCGAAAGTAGTGCTTACAGAAAAACACACCTCACTTGTTTGAAAAGTATTAGAGCACAGTAAGTATGAAGGAAATTGCATATTAAGGCCTTAAGATCATTCAACATTAAAATTACACATTTTTATTATGTATATAATTATTAGCAATAAATACAGATTCAATCTTATTTTTCATGCTTTTGCCAATAAATTGGTTAAAGTCTCTAGTGTATGAGGTTGAAATTTAGTATAACTAGACATTCATAATTAAAATCTCAATCCTTAAGTGTATCATTAATAAGTTAGTGGTGAACTGGTTGTCTAGAGGGAAGGTGTTGGATTTCTGTTCTGGGGGTCCGGGATTCAATCCTCGGTACTGGCACAGATTTATCTTATTGCCAAACCCTACCTTTACCTCTGAAAAGACGTGTATTAATCACAACTTGAGAATATGTGGAATGCCAGGCCTCCACCGTGGTTCGGATTCCACGTTAAACTGTAGGTCCTCCATTTCATCTCACAATCACCCTACCATTACACATTAGCGTAAGTGCGTATAACCCGAACGGGTAGTAAGACGCGGTGCTAATAATAATAATAATAATAAAAGTTATTTTATAATTGATTAACTTATTAAATCTACAATATTAAATTTGTAAAATAATTTATTTTGTCTATCGAAATAACTATGATGACCTAGAGTTGTTGATAAATTTAGCATTATTTAAAAAGGGATGCACACCAAAATATATTCCAAAGTAATAATTGGATTAATAAATCCATATTTTAAATTTATTTCTCATTAAAAATTGAAATAAAAATGTTCAACCATAATATGTTTCCTATTTAAAAACATAAAAAGCATAGGTCTATTCTAGCTCTAAGGGATTAATTTTTTAGCAATCCTAATAAGACATTATAAGAAAGTTGAGTATGTTTTTTCAAGCCAATTTGTTCAAAAAATACCATGCCGATCTCTTTTATCCAATAATATTAGAAAACTAATAGCACGCATGGTAAATATTACTTTCTATATTTAAATTACTAAATTTTATTATTATTATTATTATTATTATCGGTTAAACCAATTTGTTTGTATTATATTTCTGGATTTTTTTATTTAATATTAAACTAATTTTTTAAATCAAAGGAAATATTATTTAAATAAATATAATACAATATAAATAAAGGTACCAAAGATGTATCAATTAAAAGAATACAATAATTATTTTAATATTTTATAAATAAAATTTACAAATTTTTATAATGTATTAGATGTTTTTCAAAGAGGAAATATAACTATATTTAAATAAATATACATAAATTTTAATAAATCAACGAAAGTTGTATGAATTAAATAAAAAAAAATAGTTTATGTTAAGGTTTACGTTTTTTTCATTTCTGTGGGGTTATTTTAATACTCATATCATTTATTTTAAACGCGTACAACATTTTTAATTCTGTTCGAGAATCTAGAAAAAAAATAACCCAATAAAACTTATTGTGTGATATCAAATGCATAGTAAGAACGTGGAATGTCAGACCCCTATAGGTCTGATGCGTAAGATGTAGTTATTTCCACCCCTTATCCAACTCTCAACGACCCTTAAAGGAGAACATATATTTTTTTGAAACTCTAGTCACGCACACAACATACCCTCTTCCAAAGCAGATCCTCTGACAAGGAGGATCATTAGAACATCCCCACATCCTCTCCCCCTTCCTGTGTCCTCTCCGCCCTCCTCCAACCCCCATCAAAGGGATGGTCAGTGGAAGGAGAAGAAGTAAGAAGAGGGTGAGACTAAACGTGACTGTGAGAAGGGGATGACAGGACATTATCCCCGGATCTACTTGGCGATATTCTACACATTCGATTCGTGTATGGAAACTAGACCGTTCCACTAGAAAATATAAATAAAACAGGTTCCTAGTTCAAAGCCCATTTTCGTAATTTGGTTTTGTATTTTGAGTTCAAGCCCCCCCTCCGGTGATTCAAGTTTTATCTATGAACCAATAGGCCTGGAACGGGGTCAACTCAACCTCTTGAGGACAGACATTGAATGAAAAATGAGAATAATTTGCCAGATTATTAATTGTGTTGACAGCATGACGCCCTATAATCAAATAGGTTGGAACTATCTTCGCTAGAAGACAGCATTCCTTGGGTCGATATGAATAATAATAATAATAATAATAATAATAATATTTAGCACCGCGTCTTACTACCCGTTCGGGTTGTACGCTTTAAGTACTAATTACTCTAATGGATTAGGAATTGGAAAGGTTGAATTAGAGGAAGTGAACCCGCATTTGCGTGGAGGGAGAGTGGGAAACCATTTTAGGAAAAAATCACCCCCAGCTCACCTGACCGAGATTCAAACCTCGGTCTCCCCATCCTCAGCAGTCGAGCTCAAAACGACTAGCGCGTTAGCCAACTACGCCACCGAGGTGGGTTTTGGTCGAAATGGTGTGATTTCGGGCTGACGACATAGATTTTTTTGTAAAGGGCAATATAAATAATCTATTTGGGTTGTATTCATGTACTGAATCTTTCTATCTGTCCAGACTAAACACATTTAAATATAATGATGCGGGTAAAGATGAAAATGTTAGAATTTAAATATAATTTAACCTAGTTTTCATTGTAAAAGTTTGGGGAAACTGTGAACGTATACCACCATAAGGGAAATCCAATCTTGAACCAAAGCTTGTATTCCACGCTAAATTAAATTTAAACTAGAAGAGACTGATGATGCTTTTGTCGTCTTGTCCACTTTTGAAGGTCAAATTCCCCTGTGGTATCTGGCCAAGAACTAAGAGTATAATTAGAACGGACCAGATCAATACAAACTTACTGTACATGTGTTTGATTAGTGACCAAACCAATCACCAAATTAAAGATCCTCTAAAAAGAAAAAAAAAATGAGTTGTCTGCCTCTAATACTTATACTGTGTGCTATCAAAATATGAGAAAGAAGATTACCAAGATCTCACTTATAGAGATAATACGTTACTTTAACACAGATAAATGTATCTCACTAAACAAACGATCAACTTTAAAGAGTCCGACCGATTTGCTCAGTCTGTAGTTTGTTTCTCCAATGTGCTAAAGACTACGGGTTCGATTCCTCATATGGCCGAAAAATTTAAAATTAATGAAATGTGGGTTTCCCCATTGAAAGTGACTAATTAATGGTCAGGGAATGGATGTTGTGTCTGTTTTAGATTTAATGTAGGTTATAAGTCGTGTGCTGATATAATCAGTCGGTTTAGAAACTGCATGTCAAGTGCCTCGAGTAAATGTAAAAAAATTCAAGAAAAGCTCTAAGAAACTCAAGTAAATTTTAATTAAAAGACAGTAACGAGTTTCTGTTATAATTTTATATTTAATAGGTATGGCTGTTTTGCTAGAAATGTAAATAACGTGGACCAAATATTTTAATGTCCTTTGGCAGGGTCATCCTTTTAAACTAGTTTTGTATATATATAAATATATTTTATAATATTTATTTATATGTATAATATAATAATATATAATATTATATTTATATATATGTATATATATATATATTTATATATATATATATATTTATGTATATATATTTATTTATATATATATATTTATGTATATATATATTTATGTATATATATATATATATATATGTATATATATTTATATATACTTGCGTATATATATATAAATATATATATATCTTTGAATCTCTTTTAGTTCAATAATTTCTGAGCTTTAAGCAAATATAAACATGTACCTTTTAATTTAGGTCTTTGAATAATAATTTGAATCTTATGATCTTTGGTGGAAAATGATATTTATCTTTTCTTACTTTTTCAGTAACAAAAGTTCTTAATGTCATGGAGTAAGTAAGTAACAGTGTTTATTAATTCATTTATGATCTTTTTTGTAGTGTTTCTACTATATATGTATATATCTAATTTCACTAATCTTACAAGTTTTTAGTAAATGTCTATTTTAAGATAAAATAGAGAAGAAGTGTGTGAAGTGCACCGTACTATCTAGAATCATTAGAATTGTACCCACATTTGCGTGAATAAGTATTTGTAAGACAATAAGGGAGTCCCAAACACCCAGTACACTAAACCTTGATTAGAATATTTAAATCTACGTCACTGGCAACTAGGTGAGATGAGCCTTACTCCTAGTTCACGTGTCCACCAATATATTGGTGTGAACATTTCCTATTGCATGACCCTAAGCTAGTAACTCTTAGCAATAGGAAATACATTTGAAAATTATTTTAATGAGTAAGGTGAGACTCACTAAGCTTTATATTTCTTCAGTGGCCGCATGGTCTAAGGCATAACTTTCAATATGACTAGACTGCCGATGAGAGGGAAATAAGTTTCAAACCTGAGTCAGTTGTATTGAGAAAGGTTTTACGTAAATGGTTTTATAAATGATATCCACGCAAATGCCGGTACACTTCTCTAAACTCAATTTTATCATTCTCTAAACCATCAGTTTAACTAGTATATATGCGTATAACATTACCAAGTAGTAAGGCGCGGTGTTAGTGGAGGGGGAAAGACATTAAAACACAATCAATTATCTTGCAGACTTCCATAGGATTGCAAAATATATGTTTCATTATTTCCGCAATTTTATAAAATATATTACACATATTTTTCGCAAGTTTGCAAAAAAAAATTGTGTTGCCCTATGTTTTGCCATTTTTTGCACAGTATTGGAAATGTTGGGTTAGTTTCCCTTTAAATTAGAAAAGTTATTTGTTTATTTGCAACTTTATTTTTAACTTCCAAAGAATGTATTTTTTTTTCATCCGCCACCTCAGTAGGGTATTTTAGAAACTGGCCTTTATTTACCCCCCTAAACCTTCGATATCGAAGGATATTGTGGGCTACGTAAATATCAGTGTTGACATTCAACTTTTGGCTATTGTTTCATTAAATACATGTTACATGGTATCCACAAAGTCACTTGATCTTTTGATCAAGATATCACTTTAAATTATCTTGGTTACTAAAATTTAACCGCCCACTTTTATTAAAATAAATTAAAAATTATTAAATATAGAATAAGTCAATCATAATTATTTTAATCTGTTAAATATCTTGCATACTATCGTGGGATAGTTTTATGCCAAGAGACATAAAAGTTAAATATCTTACACCCCACGTGTTATGTTTAATTATATAGGCGAGTCGAATGATTAATGAAAATCTTTATCTAGAGATAATAAATCTCTGTCGAAAGGTGTTTCACAATGTTAGAACATCTTACAAGAGAGGCCCCTTTTTTTTCATCTCCTCGTAATTCGAGGGTTTAACCACGCAATCAATCACTATATACACATCCACAAGGGAAAACTCCAAATGGTGGAAATGCTTAAACCTGACCAACTTTGACAAGATGGAATGGNAGTAAGGGGGGGGGGGGTGACTTAAGTCATCTCCAATCTCACCACCATTTCCATTCGTCAAGAGTAGAACCCAATCTATTCTTGGATCGTTTCTTTGTTCTACATTGTGATGTCAAATAAGATTAATTAGAAAGAGCCTCCATTGTGTGATACAATTTCTTAAATGTGTAGAGTAAAATACATAATTGCTTTACACATCATTTGCTATTATATTACATGATAAGTATTAATATATACTGTATAAATATACAAATACATTTTTTTTTCTCTGATAATTTAAAATTAAATGACCAATTTTAATGCCATTTGGTAGGGTAATTCTATGAACCCCGGACTATATATATATATATAGTCTAGTCACATTGAAAGTAATGCCTTAGACCACGCGGCCACTGAAGAAATATAAAGCTTAGTGAGTCTCACCTTACTCATTAAAATAATTTTCAAATGTATTTTCTATTGTTAAAAGTTACTAGCTTAAGGTCATGCAATAGGAAATGTTCACACCAATATATTGGTGGACACGTGAACTAGGAGTAAAGCTCATCTCACCTAGTTGCCAGTGACGTAGATTTCAAGATTCTAATCAAGGTTTAGTGTACTGGGTGTTTGGGACTCCCTTATTGTTTTACGAATCCTTATTCACGCAAATGTGTGTACAATTCTAGTGATTCTATATAGTACGGTGCACTTAACACACTTCTCTATTTTATTTTAAAATAGACATTTACTAAAAACTTGTAAGATTAGTGAAATGATATATACATATATAGTAGAAATACTACAACAAAGATCATAAATGAATTAATAAACACTGTTACTTACTTACTCCATGGCAATAAAAACTTTTGTTACCAAAAAAGTAAAAAAAGAGAAATAGCATTGTCCACCAAAGATCATAAGAATCAAATTATTATTCAAAGACCTAAATTAAAAGGTACATTTTTATATTTTTTTAAAGCTCAAATTATTAAACTAAAAGAGATTCAAATAAAAGATTTTCATCTTTTATAGTACTAAAATTGTACAATGAATGGTTTATTTTGTATTTCAATTCCAAATGTTGCGGAGAAATGAGAAATATAGACAATTATATTGACATTTGCCCTGCTTCAGTAGGCACAAGGATACGGATTACAGTTTGGTATTTTCTGGTTTCTAAGTACTAGGTAGAGGTTCAAATCTCTGCCAAATGCACTTTGATATAATGATTAATATATATTTACTAGTACCTCTTCACTTCTTTAAATTATACTTCCAAGATGTCTACCACTTTAGTTTAAATATGATATGTATTAGGTCCGGATGGGTTTTAAGCCTCACATAATCAAGGCCACCCTATGTGGGTTTTCCAAATTGGGGGTGGGTTTGAGTTCCACCATCCTTTATCCTTGAAATAGAATTTCATGAATTAAACAAGTGGCGTAAGGGAGGGATTTTAGAACTTTTGAACATGTTCGGAGCTAATTATATGAGTTTTAAGAGAGAAACTTATTAAAATTAACAAAACATAAGATGTATTTGTAGTTGTAGTTGAACCCATTGAAGAGAAACATATTCTTAACAAGTGTATTATACAATACCAAAATGAAAAGATGGCTGTTAGAAAGGGAATAGTATTAAATCTACATTGTATCATTCTTATCTCTGTTAACTCAGATATTGATGATTAAAATTTTTAATAGCGAATTGCAGCCACATCACAAATTAACAATTTTAATTTTTAATATCTGATATTAAGAAAATAAATAGTAAAAAAATATAGAAATAACAGGGTTACCCGTGCACATTAAGTTTAAAAATAATTTCAAATATAAAATGTTGCTCTTTCAACAGATTTAAAAATAAATAAATTTGACGAATCATTTTAATTTTAAATGCCATACATTTCTTAAAATGATAATAGTTCCAGTTTTTTCTCTATATGTTTATTTATGTATAACTGTAGTAAAGAAAGTATTATTTTCAGGACAGTCATAATAAGAATAAAAATGTTAACAGGTGTAAGAAAATTGTTCTTTTTATTTTATCTAGCTCAAGAATTCTAAATGGCTTCGGCCAGACTATATATAGTTAAGAATAACCAAGCTATATTTTTTAGGTACGAGAAAAATTCTCTAAATGGTCGAGTAGGAGTTTAATTCAATTTAACTTAACTATGTATATCAAAATGATATGACACTGTTTTGGGTCATTCACAAACACAAAGGAAGTTTCTTTAAATTATCTTTCAGGGCAGTAACAAAACATTCCATATAATTAGGACTAGAATTAGTGTTTCGTAATTAACTGTATTGTAGAAATGAACTTGTTTTCATACCTACATTGAGTAATACCCATAATATACTAGATCTAATCTGATATATATTATAAAGGCATGATTTTAAGAGAAATGTAATCGCATTTGTGTTAAAAATAGAGGTGTAGCCATGCATGAATAAACACCAATAGTATTCTCAAACTGTATCCACCTTTTTTGGCCGCGTGGTCTAATCCGTCATTCTTTCTCTAGACTAGACTGAAAATGATGGGGATTTCAGAGATCGAATCCCGTTCGTGTGCAATGAGAGTTTTTTCAAAAAAGGATTCCAGTTTTTTTTCTCTCTCTCTCTCTCTATCTCTCTCCAAGCAAACTTGGATACATTTCCTCTAGAAAGATTATAATATTATATAATAAATAAGGATTTGGGCTCCAATAATCCCAATATCAGCAGTCCAATCTATTGTGGAGTGAAGCCTTAGACCATGTGATCACCAAAGTGGGCTATGATTGTTATTACATTAGTTTTACCCAGTTCGGTGACCACATGGTCTAAGGCGCTACCTTCGCAATAAATTATACCATCAAAGATGTGGAGATTGGAGTGCGAGCCCGAATGGGTGTACTGAGGTTAGTTTCCTAAATGTTTTTTCACTCTCTCTCTCTCTCCACGCAAATATTGGTAAACTTTCTCTAAATATAACCTTCCCTATACCATACACATTGACGTAATTAGTATGTAGGTGTGTAGACCGAATGGGTAGTAAGACGCAATGCTAAAGAAAACAGTGTGTACCGTATGCATTAGATTATGTATTAATACGTATAGTACCATAATTGATTTTAATGCTGGTCCTACGTCACAGCTTACTACACATATACAATATTTGATTTATGTACAAATAGGAAAGATGTAAATAGGCATTGAAAGAAAACAGTTAACGGTTCTAAAAACACATCCCTCAGCCTAGCTAACTGATATTCTAATCTTAAACTCCATGACACCTACAAAGAAGAGGTGTAATGGGCCACCGGAACATCAAGGAGAAATCCCTGTTATCTGGTTTGATTTGAACTGTTGGAACAGTTTTTTAAATCTTAAATAAATATTTTCATTCAATTCTAAACTATTATTTTTTGCTATTAGATATTAATAAAAATGTCTAGTGGATAATTCTAAGGTCCCAATAATACATAGTTGTTGACAGCATTAAATTTAAAACAATCCTGTTTAATATCTTTGGTGTAGTTTATAAACAAAAATTTATTCATCTTTTTTAGTGGTCTACACAAATAACTTATGAAGGATATTATTGAAAGCATTGATAGAGCAGCATTTATTCTCATATCAATAATAATAATAATAATATTTAGCACCGCATCTTACTACCCGTTCGGGTTATACGATTTGAGTACTAATTACACCAATGGATTAGGAATTGGGAAGATTGAATTATAAGAAGTGAACCCGCATTTGCGTGGAGGGAGATTGGAAAACTATTTAGGAAATACTACCCCCAGTTCACTTGACCGAGATTCGAACCTCGATCTCCCCGTCCTCAGCAGTAGAGCTCAACACGACAAGCGCGATAGCCAACTACGCCACCGAGGCAGGTATAAAAGTAGAATTTCATATTTGATAATTTAGCTGTAATGGTTTAGGGATTAAATTAACTAATAATAAATACAATATGGCTTCAGTGGTAGAGATTATTATATGCCAAGGGCTATTATATTAGTGGTCCTGGGAAGCTTGAAATATATACCCTCATCATAAGCTAGATATTTTTGAAAATGGCCAAACTTGGTAGTCTTGGGAAAAGATACTCACCTCAGGATTTAATGTTCATGAGATCAAACCCGGCCAAAGTCAAAAGTATTTTTCTCGAGCAATAAAAATTCGTAACACAACCTCCTTTGAATAGGATAAGTAAAGGCGTAAGTTCCCTGTCAAATTTTGGATGTAAAATCTCTTCTTGGTTAGTGAAAATAACTTTCCCGGCAATATTGGTTGCTTTTTTCACTCTCGCTCATAGAAATTCTCGTATATAGATGTAATCATTAATATTATTATTATTAGTACCGCGTCTTAATACCCATTCGGGTTATACGCACTTACGCTATTATGTAATGGTAGGGTGATTGTGAGATGAAAAGGAGGACCTACAGTTTAACGTGGTATCCGAACCACGGTGGAGATCTGGCATTCCCCACATTCACAAGATGTCTTGTCAGAGGTGAAGGAAGGGTTTGGTAATCAAATAAATCTGTGCCGGGGTTGAGGATTGAACCCCGGCCGCCAGCACAGGAGTCTGACACCTTACCCCTAGACCACCAGGTCACCCTGATGTAATCGGTCGGTTCTGAAAGTGCATGTTAAGTACCTCAAATACATAAGATACATTATCAGAATGTCATCTTACACCGTAAGCCTACTACTAGCACAAAATGTCGGTGCCGTACTAACTGATGACGTAATCCAAGAAGTAGATATGTGTTAAGAGTTTTTAAATACAATGCACTCAAATACACTTCAAGAGTGGACGTGAAATCTGTGGAGTTTAATCACGTGTCAAAAAACCAACTCCAAGTGCGCAAGTCCGAGGTTTCTTCTCTGTCATTGGAAACATAATATATCAAAACTTTACACATCAAAAAACTATTCATTGAAAATGTATACTTCTGAATAGTTATAAAACACTATTTATTCGTTGACCTGGTTGTCTAGGGGTAGGGTGTCAGACTTCTGTGCTGGCGGCCGGGGTTCAATCCTCGGTCCCGGCACAGATTTATCTGATCACCAAACCCNCTTCCTTCACCTCTGACAAGACATGTTGTGAATGTGGGGAATGCCAGGCCTCCACCGTGGTTCGGATTCCACGTTAAACTGTAGGTCCTCCATTTCAGCTCACAATAACCCTACCATCACACATTAGCGTAAGTGCATATAACCTGAACGGGTAGTAGGACGCGGTGCTAATAATAATAATAATAATAATAATAATAATAATAATATATTTAATTTTATATATATATATATATATTAATCCTTTAATATCACACCAAATTTATAGACCATTAAACTTACCAATATACACCAGACCCTTTTCATTAATATCTGAACCATCTTAAAACAACCAAGCTGGATAAAGAGCTTATTCAGTAATCTCCATTGAATAATATATACAGGCTCCATTGATTCACTAGCTAGCTTCACATCATTATCCATTTTTCCATTTATTTGTGGTTTTTAACGTGCACTTTCTGAAACTATTGATTAAATCGGTACACAAGAACTTAATATTGGATATTGTGAAAGGGCTATCAGTATTGACGGAGAAGGTACTTTCACATACATGCCAGGGTTATTTGACATGCCATTATCGACATGGGACTGACGGAACTACTTCTTCTCCAATGGACATGTTTTTCGCTCAAGAAATATAGGTTGGTCTCTATTGGAATCGAGCCCACAAACATTGGGTCCTGAGGCAAACATTTCGCATTTCGCAAGATCGCTGAGGTTAATAAATGAAATGAAAGAAGAATAAAATAAATGTAAGAAAACTAATTAAAACCTAACTGTAGAAAACGTGTAATATATTGAAAACAGAAAAAAACAAGATTGAGATCTTCTCATTCAGCTTGCAACTATGATGTACCAATTCGTGTATTTACTACAGTAGCCCCATGACTTCTTTGGTGCTGACTGACGGCTTTGAAAAGCTACCAAACCAAATTATGTGTTCCTACGGCGAACCATATTATCGGCAAAAACATGTGTTTAGCATATGCCACTTCTGACAGTCAACATTTAGGTATATACCTAAATGTTGATTGTCAGAAGACAGCTGTGAGCTGTCAGTCAGCACCAAAGAAGCCATGGGGCAACTGTAGCTATAGGTATACATTTAAAATAATTAGTTACAGAAAATCAAAGTTTAATTCCATAGTATGGCCAGGCACCCTTATCTGTAAATATTAACCTTAGTTAATGTAATATACATAGATCTAAGGGTTCCCGAAAACAAAACAAAAAACACCTCCTATTTGCAAGCTTAAGAAAATAACTTAAACTTGTTTTTGTGTTTTTAATTTATTACGTTATTTGTAATAGGATTTTTTAATTAATTTTTTTTTAATTTTTTTTGTGAAACTTAGATAGCCACACATGCCTGACTGGCCACGCTTAAAAAATTTAAAATTTTACATCATTTGATTGTTCTATATTGTCCCTCGATTGGGTCCATGGATGACTAGAATAGCCAAGAACATTTCCTGAGATTTGATATCACGATCATTTAGATTAATGTAGCAGATTAAGGAAAATGTGATAGAAAATAAATACTGGTTCTACACATTACTTTCTCTATTCCGTCATCGGATAAAAATATATTCAAATATATCTTATTCCATGAGTTAGTATAAGTTTTATCCCGTACATAAACGGAAAAGTTGGCACATTGGCAATTTCAGAGCCAGGTGATGCTGGCTGAGAAATTCCCAAACACGTAACGATCGTCTCCGAATCACGCATGGGAACTGAATACATCATGTAGAATTTCGTCAGTCGTCCCTGAGGCGTAATAATTATATAGGCCAACCACAAATTCTAGAGAATTTATTTTTATTCCAGGAAATAGCTAGATTAATTAAGTATAAAATTTGTACGTGCCTATCTTGTTATTAAATAAATTTTTCGTCTTGACCTCGTGTTCTAATTTACTTTTACTTCTATTTCCTTAAATTTAAATCAATTTATAAAATACGTGGTGAATTGTTATTATTTAATGAAAATGCAAAGCTAGCTAAACGTAAACAAAGGGTAAAAATGTAATAGCCTATCATATATAAAGCATTGTAATCCTGTTTAAATCTATATTGATATCATATGGAAATTTAAAACTTCAAATGGTTCAACAAATAATTGAACACATCTCTTGTCTGAAGATATACTTAAACTACCATCGAACGTTAATATTGTCTTGTAATTTGGCGTTCCAACGTCCTGAACGTAGTATTTTGGTTGTGAGTTTTCTTGAGTGGTTAAGTTTGTATCAATTATCAATTGAATTAAGATTTTTTACTAATAAATGATCATGATATGGTTTGAACAATCAAAATGAAGTAATTTTTTCTACAGTCTACGTGGTGAACTGGCGGTCTAGGGGCAAGGTGTCAGAATTCTGTGCTGGGGCTTAGGGGTTCAATCCTCGGTCCCGGCACAGATTTATCTGATTACCAAATCCTTACTTCAACTCTGACGAGACGTGTATTAATCACAACTTGTTAATGTGTGGAGTGCCAGTCCTCCACCGTGGTTCGGATCCAACGTTAAACTGTAGGTCCTCCATTTCATCTCACAATATCCCTATCATTACACATTAATGTAAGTGCGTATAAACCGAACGGGTAGTAAGACGTGGTGCTAATAATAATAATTATTATTATCATTATTATTACAATATTATTATTATTTAGCTCGCGTCTTACTACCCGTTCGGGTTATACGCTTTAAGTACTAATTACGCTAATGGATTAGAAATTGGTAAGGTTGAATCAGATGAAGTGAACCCACATTTGCGTGGAGGGAGAGTGGAAAACTATTTAGGAAAAACCACCCCCAGTTCACCCGACCGAGATTTGAACCCCGATCTCCCCGTCCTCAGAAGTCGAGCTCAACACGACTAGTACTATATTAAAAATAATATAATTATACTCCACGTATTACAACAAGTCAAAATTTCCCTCATATTTAAATAGAATATAGATTAGTGAGCAAGAAATTAGGACAGATGTATTCTAATTTTCATGGAAAGTATTTGGAGAAATCTTAATTAAATCATTTCTCACTACATTTGTCTTGAGCCTTAACCATGATCAACCCATCATTAAAAAACACGTCAAGCCATTACTGATTTCTTTGTGTGCTTTCCCACTGGTGTGAGCATTTATTATGTTAGTTAGTACTTAAAAACTATCAATATTAAACAAAATATTATTTCAAAACAAATATTGAAACATATGACAAGGAAAATATATTAGATTTTTTTTTATTATGTCTTACTATGAATATGAGAAAATATAAATATTATGCTGTGGGTTCATTTTAAACCAACAGCCTACCGTTATCCACCATAACAATCAAGGCAGTTTATAAAAAGAAATATTTAGTAGTTATATTAAATAAATAAGATAACAGACAAGAGTAAATTAAGCACAGTTTGAATAGAGGCAACATAGCCATTGGGGCACTCAACTCAATACTTCAATATAAAGGAATGAGAGAATAAATTGATAAATATTTATAAAGATACATTGAGCAGATGCTTAATATGTGAGTTGGGGAAGTAAAAAAAAAATTATTGGCCACTAGAAATGTACTGCACCTGTAAGAGATAACAAACTAGAAATAATTAGAAATTAGGATATTTCGAATCTGTTAATCTACACAATTTATAATATTATAAAGAGGAAATATTTGATTTTTTGTTTGTAATGGATAAACTCAAAAACTACTGGACCGATTAAAAAAATTATTTCACCAATATAAAGCTACATTATCAACAAGTAGCATAGGCTATATTTTATTTTGAGAATTTAATTTATTCCTCATAAAAATGTTGATAGTCACTCATATGTTATGGTAGTGTCTATGATGATTCTTCAATATATGTGTTGAAATTAATAAAGCAGGGGGGGATTAGGGGGAAGGGTCTAGTTAATAATATATATGACGTATATTTTATGCAACGTGAAGAAGATACATCTTCCATAGTTCAGATCCACATAAATTGCCTCAAAAAATAACAGAATGGACACTGCCAAATAGAAAAAATATAGGCCGACCAAAAAGAAGTTGACGAAATTTGGTCAACCATGCAATATTTACAAGATATATAACATAATAGAAATACTAAAACAGAAAAAAAATTGGATTCTGGAGACCGATAGGCAGTGACATCTATAAACAAATACCTTTATTTATATGTAAATAATCAATTATCTATATATATATAAACATTGATTATATATATATATAAACATTGAGTATATATATATATATATAAACATTGAGTATAGTTTAATTGAAATCTTAACATTATGTATCATGCACATAATTTTGAATATGTTCTATATACGTTAACAGAAATTGGTCATTTCATTAATTGAGCAAATTTATGTTCATTCCGTGAACCGGCTTCTTCGCCAGTAAATTTCACGAATTAGGTAAAAAGTTGATGGGTACATGAATTGGGTATCTCTTACGCTGACCATTTCATGAAATAGATGATTTTTTGACTTGTCCATGAAATTGACAATCGAAGAACAGGCTTGGTTTCAAAGCTATTTTAAATTTTAATCGTTTTAAAATGAAATGTGAAATTAAGTTAGTTTGGGTTAATTGAGAATAATATTTTAAAACAAGTTTCAGTGAATCTTGTAGTATTTAGTGAAATAAGTTCCAGTTCATGAAATGAGCAATATCTAATGCAATATTTGCTCAGTTCGTAATATGGTCAAGCGAAGAAATAAGTTCATGGAATTATCGGAAATTGGTCTTATCCATAAAAAGGGAAGTCTCACTATTGGGGCGTATTATTTACACTGAATAAGAGTGTAGTTGATACATAAATAATCCGTATCATATACAAATTTTAGTATATGTATTATAGTATCCAGAATAGAATGACAAATAGAAAATAATGTTAGTCATCACAATATTTTGCAGATGACTTAGCTTAGATATTAAGAGTTATTGAGTAATAAGGATTGTCGATCTCTGTGACAGACAATGGGGAAATTAACGCGAACAATGGGG